>VYZP01061403.1:0-16293 GCA_013400635.1 Hypocryptadius cinnamomeus | reverse complement strand
TCAGAAGCGACCCAAACAATTGAAGCAAACTTAAACTATATTTGTCATCCAATGCCGAATCTGATAGTCTAAAAATCCACTGCTGGAAAGGAGGAGGGGGAAGAGAACTGCAGAGTGACTGCAGTGTTACTGTAGTAGAGCTCCTTAAAGAGAGAGCTTATTTTATACTCACGTGTGTCAAACATGGAGAAACTATTCCCTGGACTCAGTATTTCAGATTCCTTGAACTGTATCTTCCCAGGAACATTAATGTCAAACAAATGAACCTGCAATTATATGATTCTATGATTAATAACAATTACTAACAATTTCTCTGTTTGGTATTTGAGCCTCTTTAGGCATGTGCTTTCTACTGTTATCTAGACTACTCTTTTGTCAGGATCCAAAGTAAACATTGCTTAAGATTGTAAGATCCCCCCTAAGATGATTTAAAGTACTTTCTTCTACACAGAAATACACATGTCTAAAGTTAAAAATACATGCAAAACAGCTAGATGTCTTGACCTAATGATTTGTCTCTAACATTTGAGTCCCATTCCTGTAAAACTTCTCAGGAAAATACCTTCACTGAGCCATGACTTTAGCTATGCAGCTGCCTCTGAGGGCCTGCAGCTGCCTTCATCCCTCCCTTGCAATGGAAGGTGGTGTTCCTGACTGGAGCTTCCTAACAACAAAGCTGGTTTTATTTTATTATTTGTTCATACTTAGCACAAGCCTGCACCCATTCTGTGAGCAACTCCTGGGCTTGCAGACTGCTGTGCTGTGACAGGTGGAAGGCAACACAGAACTACACAAGGCGAAATACTAAGCAATGCTAATGTAGAATCAGCAAACAGGATAAATTAATACCTGCACCACCTTATGTGGTCCAAGTAACAAGTAACCCTGCGTTATCTTTTTGGCTTAACCTTAAAAGAAATAAGCTGTTGTTCACTCATGGAGTGATCCCTGTGTGCACAGTCCCATGAACTGAAACTGGGGATATGAATGAACAGAACAGTCCCAGGAAGAGAAACTGACTCTGGAGTTACAAATGGGAGGCAGTTTTCCAGAAGGCACAAAGCAATGACAAGGTGGAAGATGACAGCAAGCAAACATCTACTACAAACAGCAGTGACAGCATAACTTGGACTCTGCATGTCTGCACATGCATAGCACAAAGTATGTAAAGAACAGTATTTATTATAACAGAAGGACTAAATCCATCAGGAAGCTGAGGGAAAATCCTGATCCCACTCAAGTGGCACTGTGTTTTAGACTTAGGTCCGGGTAGAGAGATATATGAGTTGGATCAGGTTTTACTCTTTACCACGGTTTTCCCAGCATATGGGGAAAGCCAATTACATCTTCTAGTATTTTGTCATCCTTATACAGAACAAATTTATGACTACTTTTTGATGTGGTGTTTACATATCCCAAATAAAAGTTACATGAAATTTCATAGGTGATGGTACACAACTTATTATTAATGCAAGATTCTACTAATTTATATCTCCTTTAAGTACAGATGAAATAATTTCTGCAGCGCTGCTGAGAAAACTTTTAATAACAATATTCTGCCATCTTACCTTCCTATGCTTTGCCAGAAGAGCACCATCAGGCCCAAAGACAGTACATGTATTATAGATCTTTCCACTATCCTCTTCTGGAATGGATCCTTTGTAAAGGCAAGAACAGAGATTTCCCCCACTGTATTATTTATGTAATTTTGATCCAATGGCAGTAATAGACACTGCCCATTTTTCCCCCAGTGAGATGGTCACTAAGAGTAAACTACCTCCAATGAGATATATGCTGCACTCCTTTGCAACTTCTGACAGCTTTTGTGTTGATTCCCCAGGGATCTTCTCTGCATACTCCTTAAAGTATTGGGTTCCATATGGAGAATTAAAGCATTCCTAGAAGTAGAAGGGAAAAAAAAAGAAACTAAAATCCAGTAACAGCACTAAAATGGTGGTGTTACATAGGTAATGAGATATACCTAACTTTTCCAACTCCTCTCTCACCATGTTCTCAAACAACCTTTGGTTACAGGAGTTTAGTTTATAGGAGCTCAGTAAGTGAACCAGAAAATGCCAGGAAGGCTAGAGAGACTTGAACAATTGTTGAAAATACAACAGGTGTGTTTGTGGAGTGCATGCCAAATAGAACAAGAGCTAAAACTATCATGGAAGCTGTAAGTCTAGCACATTCACTGCTCTGGGCTTAGCAAGAACACAAGGGATGTTCACATCAGAATGAGGAGCCAAGTTCTACAGAGTTCTCATTTGACAAGTTATGAGCTCAATAGATCCTCTCAAAACAGTGAAATGTTCATCCACAGCCCATGATTTCTTAGTTTTTAAAAGGACATTTGCAAAAGCATGCATTTCTCAAAATTACTTATTGTTTTGCTAAAACAATCCTTCAAACACTATTTCCTCACAACTGAACAGTGTCCTCCACCTCAGGCCCTCGTTAAAGATTTGCCACCCCTTTAGAACCAGATGTGATATTTACACAGCCAGATTAATAGAGTAGTTTAGATGCCTAAAATCGGTGGGCTAGTGGTATTTGAGATGCCCAAGATATGAGGAACTTCCACTCTGCATTACACTTGCCAGCCCTGTGAGGACGTGAGACACTCCACCCAACACTTTCTTGTACCCTGAAGGAGTACAGCTGGAGGCCACAGAAAGGCTAGCAAATTGTGGCAGCAACTTCTCTTCTGTGAGAAAGGGACTGCCAGCCCAGACACCTCCATTGTTCCCTTTGCTCATCAGAAGTGACAAACACACCCCCACCCCCACAGAGAAAAAGGTAAAAAAAATCAAACTGTGACTAGCACATTAAACACTTCTGCTTTATCTACTCAAGCAAACTTCTTAACAACTGAGGTAGGTTCTACTGAAGTGAAATAAATGAATCCAAGCTGGAAAGGTTTTTTTTTTCCCTATACAGGGCACTAGGGCAGCAGGTACCTGCTAACCCACAGCACAACCTGTAGATGGGAGAAGCAGGAAGGGAAGTCTCTGCAGGCTGTCTAAATGAGTTTCCCGGGCTTTTGAAATGTGGGCTGAACTCCAAAGAAGTGAAAGCAAAGCCAGCTGCCTCCATCTTCATATATTTACTGTGAGTTACTTTCCTTTTTATAAAGTTATTAAAACAAAAAACGAACCCCCAAAGAAACAAAACAATGGGAAGACAATATTTCATGCCCATGCCCTCATGTCAATATAAAATGTATCTCCCAAAAGTCTGTGAAATGCCTTTCCCATGTTCCACAACTTGTATTCTAAAAGCATAAATCTTTGTTGGCCAAGTGAGTATCTCAGCTGAATAAGTCTGGAAAATTCAATGCTTGTACACATGATGAAGCCAGTAAATAATAGTAATCTCTACACAGGAGGCAGAGGCAGAACACTGAATGGTCACATTTGCAACACAAGAACCCCATTAGCACAGAGGAGCTGGGAAGGTTGCTCAATGCTTCCCCCATGACAGCAGGAGAGAAAACATTCTGTGTGTAAAACTGAGACCCAAAGTTCACCCAGAGATCAACTTTGCACCCCTGTGTCAGATGTACAGGAGTAACACAAGTACCCCCATGAAGAGAGGAGGAAAGCTCAAAGCTGCACTAGGAAGTCCACCCTGTTGTCAGCACACCCACTGTGTGAAAATTCAGCAAAATAACTATGGCTAAAGTTCAAAAAGTAAGTCAGCAGCAAATGATCATTTTAAGTGGCTATTGATGTTTCCACATATGGAAGTCACAAGAAAAAATGTGTCTTAATCATAATTCAGCCACAAATGACCTGCTGGAAATATGTTTTAAGTCTATTTTGTTTCTCATGTGTCTGGAATGCTTACAGCAAGGAGAGCTACTGTGTACCCTCTTTCACCTTCATGTCAACATTCTTTACCAGAAAATTGCCTTTTTCTACACTTCTTCAGCGAAGATTCAAACTACAATGTCACTTACCTGAATTCAGAATATACCAGTGATGGCATTGCCCAGGATTTAAAAACTTTACCAGAATCTTACACTACAAAAAAGATCAACCTGTTTTTTGTTTCCCTTTTCACTCCCCACCTCTTAGTGTGCTACCAGCTACAATCCCTGGGGTTTTTTAGCTTTTAGTTTTATTTTGAAGCTTCATACAGCATCTAAGCTATCCAGGGAGGAAGAGGAATATATGTTGCACTAATAACACTAGAAAGAGGTTTTGAAGAGTTTGAAGCATAAGGGCTAAGTAGGCCATGATCTTTACTCACAGGCAGAGCCACGAGTTTTGCTCCTTTAGCTGATGCTTCTCTCACCAGTCCACAGGCTCGTTGGAGATTATCTGATTTAACAGCAGATACATGGAGCTGGATAAGAGCAAGGCGGAAGGCTGATGGCAGAAAAGAAAAAACATTATTCATCAGAATTCCCACAGGAAACTCTTCCAAATTTGAATTCAGTAATGAGCACTGAAGAAAATAAATGGGTAAATACATAAACATACGCACAAACCAGTACCAACTCATTCTGCAGCCTATCTCTGACTCTGGAAACAGTCTCTTAACACAGGGAGAGCACTGAAACCCAGGATTGCCAACGGGAGCCACACATGGCCACCACCCTGCAAAGATCACAGAGCTCACGTGCCAGCAACACCCAGCCCATGTCCTAGGGGAAGGAACCACGTTACAGAAAGGGAGAGCACAGGTCTCCCCAGCCCCTCCTTCCCAGGCTGCTGCACACTGTGGTAGCCCATCTTCTTGTTGCACACCAAAGGACTGGATAATCCCCAAAGCACCAAATAAAGGAATTGTTTGTTTTTATCCCTAAATTCACACCTAGTTTTGGAAATGGCTATGAAAACCAAGAAAGGTTAACATCTTTCCTGATCATTTCTTAGCAAACTAGTTTCTGGCCAAGTTGCAAGTGTTATCAACAGCTTCCACTCCCACCAAACAGGATATACAACTGCAGGCTCTCCAAGCAGCCAAGTTTGTGCACACTCCTTGTATTTTCTTCCATTAATCTCTGAGTACCCCAGGTTGTAGGGAAACACACCCTGATCATGATCAGGTAGAACTGTTTTCTTTAAAACAAACACAAACCAACCAACCAATCCTCTCTGGCTTTATAAAAAAAGTATACCAGTTTCATGGCACCTCTTCTGTCTGGGGGAAAACTCCCCCATCATAGAGTCAAAGATCACAAGAAGAAAAAGACAAAGCTGGAAGCAACACAGTCCCAGTGGTCAGGGAAACTGGAAAAGCTGATTCAAGCGAAGATGAGACTGGGTCAGAAGCAGTCAAGATACATCTTTGTTCCTACTTCAGTAGCTAAGCAGCTAATTTCTAGAGGTTAAGCAAATTATTAACTGCTCCCTTTGCCACTCTTCACGTGAGAGACTTTTACTGTTGGCTCTATTGAGCAAACAAAGCTCATCTGATATTCTGAACAGATGTAACTACAGGTTCCAGACCCACCAAGATAATCATACCAGGGATCTGTCAAAAACTTCCCAGCATTTGTGGAGTGTGTTTTAGTTCAGCCATTTAAAAGATTTACATTTCAGAGTAAAAGAAAAAAAAGGCACTAGGAAAAAAACCCATAATGTTTAAAACACCAGGAAATGTAATTAAGGTAATTAATATTTTATTTTCCTATATATAAATATAACATTATATGCCTCAGGTTTGAAGTTCGATAAGATGCAAAACTGAAGCTCAGCCACAACAGAACAAATGTTTTTGTGCCACAGTTTCGCTAACAAACATTCAGATGTGGAAGCAATAGAAATGCAGAGAAACGTGCAGCAATGCTGTGGAGAGAGACCTCTGCTCCCAGCCTTGACCAGCTGCCCCAGAACCTTCGTTAAAAGCAATTCTCAGGATAAACCTAAAGCCATGTAGGCCCCAACCAGGTAAAAGCGCAACGGAGTAAAATAATGGTTCACATTTGTACCACTACCCTACAAAACACGCTTGCTTTTTTGTTTCAGAGCACCGGAAGCGAAGCACGCCCGGCTCCCTGGCGTTTCTGGAGGAGCTGACCCCTGCAGGGCGAGCACTGCATCCCGGTCTGCGCCCAGGGCAGCTCCCTCCGCCTTGCACCATTCCACAGGCTGTGCCAGCGCCTAGCACCGAGGTCTTTCCCGGTCTCACCGGCGCCGGGGGCTCCGGGGAGGCGGGGGACACCCGGGACAGCGGCCCGCGGAGCCTTTCCCGGCGGTGCGGGGGCCGGGACCGCGGGAGGAGAAGGACGGGAAAAGCTCCCACTCACACGCCATGATTCCGCCGGCCGCCCGCTTTCCCGGCACCGCCCGGGCGGGCGCGGCCCGCGGGGCCTGCCGGGACTCGCAGTGCCGGCCCCGGGCCGGGGCTCATCCGGAGCCACCCTCACGCCGCCTTCCAGCGGCTCGGCTGGTGCCGGGACCGCGTTCTGAGCGGCGAAGCGCAGGGCTGAGGCACCCCCGCCCTGCCTGGTGGCAGCGAGCGGGCAGCGCTCCCCCGGGCCCGTTCAGCGCCGGCAGCAACAGCGGAGCCCCCAAAGCTCCGGCTGTGCCGAGAGCCGCCGTGCCCTGCCCGGCCCGGCCCAACAAACCCTGGCAGCCCTAAGTCTGCTAAGGGCTCATGCAAGAGACCTGTACCAGCATTCACCTGGGACATCCCCCTCTTCCCTTACAAGAACAACATCCCCCAAGGTACAAACATCTGCACAGTGCTCCAGATGTGGAGCAGTGTCCAGTTCTGGGCTCCTCAGAACCAGAAAGACAAGGAGCTACTAGAGAGGGTGCAGTGGAGGCTACAAAGATGATTTGGGGTCTGGAGCACCTCTCTTATGTGGGAGCTGGGTCTGTTTAGTCCAGAGAAGGGAAGGTTGAGAGGGGATGTCATCAGTGCATATAAACATCCCAAAGGCATTTGTCAAGAAGTGGTGACAGACTAATGTCAGTGGTGCTCAGTGACAGGACAAGGAGCAATGGCCATAAACTAAACCACAAAATTTCACCTCAACCTGAGGTTGGAACTTCCTTACATTGAGGGTGGCAGAGCACTGAACAGGCTGCCCAGTGAAGCGTCCCTTTCTGGAGTCATTCCAAACCTACCTGGGCAAGTTCCTGTATTACCTGCTCTAGGTGACCCTGCCTTGACAGGGAACTTGGACTAGATGAGCTCCAGAGGTCCTGTCCAACACTGTCAATTCTGTGGAACCAACACACTAAGTACCACGCTGCTCTTCCTTGGCTTTAAACACCAAGTGCTCCCCTTTACTCAGCACAAAGCATTGCTGTCTCATGTACATATTTTCCAGCCTTGGGTTTTTTAGAAGCACATTTGTAGAATTGTAGATTTTGTGTAGCACTATTTCTCACACAAGATTATGTCTGTAAGCTGAAAGCACATAATGGCAGAATGGATAAAGATAAAATGGGTAACACAGGGTGATCAATCTCTTCCACACCTCCCCTTCCAGGAAACACGCAGAGAGATAAAGGGTGGGAGGTGCATAACCACTGTAAAATGCACAAACACTACTGCGTGCAACAATCACAAACCTTCCTTCAACCAGAGAACTGTCCAACCTGCCCCTTGGAGCAGTAAAGGGAACCACTCATCCCAATCTGCCCAAGCCAAAGGATGGCAGAACAGACAGTGCAGCAGCCCTTAGCAGGCCTCCCTCCTTTTTATACATGCCCATGGTGGTAGAAAGAACATATGTGATTTAAAAAATTTTTTTCTTCCCCAAACATCACACTTTGCAGGGCTCCAGGTGCAAAGAGCAGCTGTCCCCCAACTTCTTCCCAAATAAGAAAAAGAATAAGAAATCAAGCAGTATCATCCCTTGAAGGGGCAAAGCACAGGCCAAAAATCCAGTTTCCCATGGGTAAGAGAGATAAAATGTATTTTTTAAGTGTCCAAACAAAAGTATCTGAAAGCACTAAGTATATCCGGTACAACAAGTTACATAATACCACTCTTTTCCTTCTCTAAAGGGAAACTTTTCACACATTCAGTAGACTACACCTATATTAAAAAAGCTTATTTGGCAGTACCTGGTTTTGAAAATACAGCTGACACGTAGTTGGAAGGAAAAGATCCAATCACAGGTGAGACCCATGTGTTAGGGCTAGCAGGAAAAGGCAACTTTAAAAATTGCAACTCTGCAATCAACAGTATTTTTGGTGGGTAATACATGTAAAGTTCTTAACAAATTCTCATCAAATCAGAATCTAAAAGAATTTGTGAGACAAGTGAAGAGCCATCAGTGAGCACACAAACACCAACTCTCACTATGACACAAAGGTAAGAGCTTTCATTTGGCAGCAAAGTTTACTCCAAGACTTTTTTTCCTACTCCAGACCTCATTTCTATCACTCCTGCATTATAACTGTCACCTTATATTCAACAATACAGAACGTGGTGCATTCAGAATAAAACAAGAGCCAACACATCTCCAGCAAATATAATTTTTAAAAAATCATTGAAGCTAACAGGAAGTAGCATACCAACTTTTTTGATTTTTGTTTTAAAAAAATATCACTGCAGTACTATAATTAGAATTTCTGCTTAGTAATACAAGTTTTATAACAAAAACAGTAACTACAGGTATGTACAATACAAGGCAAAAGTGGCCATTAAACTGTGGGTAGAGATACACCAGCACCATTGAAATTAGTCATAATTTGGCCTGAGCATTTTAAGATAAGAGGTCTGTTGATAACTTGTACATTGCCTTAAAATTTACAAATAATTAGCCTCTAAATGGCTTGCATTATATGTTTCTACAGAGAAGAGATTTAAGAACTGACTTCCTGTTGCTTTACTTGCTGTAATCTCAAAGGTCTGCTGTATTTGCTGTCCTCACAGTGAAGCATACACATCAGCCACATTCCACATTTAATACTCAAATACACCTGTTTAACAGCTGAGTGCCATTTTCACTTTTCCCCTTCTGACTAGGAGAAATATGTTGTATCATTCTGTCAACATCTTCATAACAAAAATATGATGTTGAGAAGTCTGGAATTTATGCAGAAACCTTTTCTATAACTTGATTATCTGTGAATTCATTTTGACCTTTCTGTGAATGCTCACCCAAAAGTCCTTAATGAAATTAACTTAAATTCTGAAATACTTACATTAAGAAGTCTCTGGCAGTAGCTCCCTATGATCCATAATCAGCATCTTCCACTCCAAAGATCAAATTCACTTCCATTTACAAAACACCTTTAGGAAAAACTTTTAATTGATTCAGATAATTTACACAGTATGCAACTAAATGCCTTCTGACAGAAGAAGTTATGTTCAAATTGTACTGGTTTATTTACAACTGTAGTTTATAAACAGTAGCACAAACATCTTTACATGAAAAAATCTCGTTGCTGAAGTAGGCACAGAGTCAGAGATTTTTGAGGATATTTTCAGGAGGGACTAGGAAGAGGAAAATGTAATACAACAGCTGCTGGGCAAAACTATAAATACATGAGCATTGGCCCAGGTGCAACTTCATGCAGATATTTTCAACAGTTCAAGTTCTATTGGTGTTTACTCAGATACTAAGAAGGAAAAAAAAAGTAATTAGTTCCAGAATTAAGGTGCCCTAGCTTGATTCCTAGTAAAATAACTTAGAATAACTGTTTTTTATAAAGGTCAGTTTAACTTATTTTACCTTCTGATGAAGTACCAAATCATTTTGATTCAAGTACTCAGAAGATTTTATGCAGCAAAGCTAATCCCCATTATCTTTATTTCACAGTTTTCGGTGATTTCCCCATCAGTCTACAAAGATGCTCTGCCTTGTCCATAAGAACATTCCTGCACTGAGCTTTGAACAAGAGAACCATCCTTGAACAAATGGAAAGCTTATGATGAACAGTCATACAGTTGCCATCTCCCAAATCTTTACTAATTTAGAAATTGTTACTCAAAATAATATAAACAAATGCTTGAATCAATGAAGGTAACTGGTAAAGAATACATTCATCACAGGTATGCAGCACTGGAATTTCTCCCCTGGTTTTCTGTGCATTCATCTTCTTGCTGAACACACCTTTGGTCAGCGTGTACTCACTTTTGTGCTCAACTGAAGGGTTTTAAACATCTAAAGTTCTTGGATATTTTGCTTCTGAGGAGCAAGGCAACTTGTTTTCAACTGTCATATTCTGTCATGAAACATGCATTTCAATGCACACACTTGTCTTTACAAGGGAAACCGCCTCAACCTATGAAATGTAAAATTTTGCATAATTAAAAAAATAATCACAACCCCAAAGTAAAAACTACAGTTAATTTCAGTATTTAAAAATCATCTTTACCACTAATTCCAGTTATTTAGCCTAGTAGCTGGTAAGACATTAAAAACCCCTTAATTTTACAAATTGCTTGTATTTTTTTCCATTTATCTGCAGCCCAAACTGGACTCTAACCGTTTTTAATGTGAAAACAGTGTTTTTAAGATTTGTATCTGCCCTGTTCAAAAACCAAAATTTTTAATTAGTCTTTGATACTACCTGGTAGGCAAAATCAAATTTCTAGACTGTAGGCAATGGAGACATTTTATTTACAAGGGATAATAATTTAAAAACCATTCTGTTTTCAATTGCTCCTCTGTATCTCACAGTCCTTCATTCCTTTAACATACTTAACATGAACCCAGCTGCATCTGCTCTTGCAAAGATGCAGATCACTCCCATTAAGGCTGCATTAAAAAGAAACAAACTGACCTTTATAATAAACACTTCTGCAAAACAAAAAAAAAATATAGTTAAAAAAAAAAAAACAAACAAAAATCCTGTTCAGAAATGGATAATAATTTACCCTATCTTAAGCCTGCTACTCAGGCACTCGCACCAGCGAAAAGAAAAATTCTCTTAAGTTAGTATTCAGTTGGGAAACAGTCAGCTTGTGTCCACATACAGTATCTTGGTTGCTTCTTCTTTACAAACTGGTCTCTACAAAGTCTTTAGTTATTAACTCTCCAAGGCATCCAATACTTTCATGATCTGTTGTTTTATGGCTTTGGTAGCATCACCTGCATTTGGAATCAAATACCTTAAAAAAATTAGAAAAAGCCATCATTAATTCACTATAAAATTTTTGAGTATAAATTCCATAATTCTTTTCATTCTTCCTCTGTCTAGGAGGAAGGGAAGAGGGGAATATATTAAAATGAAAAAAAATACTAAGAAAATAACATTTAATTCCTGATTATACTATGAAACTTCCTCTTTGTGAACTTGGAATTGTTGAGGAGTACTTTACAGGCCATCTTGGAAAGAAAAATTGACAATGGGATCACTCAGGCCATTCCAGATCTCTCCAGATAGCACTGTCTGACCAAAGCATAGAAGTCCTTGCTTGGATTTTGTTTTGTGGTATTTTGGTTTTTGTTTTTTCAGTTCCTATAGCTCTAGATCAATCTGCTTCAGTCCACAAGGTGGTGATTAAGTAATTCAACAAGCAGTAAAGTTCTCTGCAAAATTTTAATTTATCTTTACAAACCTAAGGAGCCAACAGGCACAGAACATCCCTAGTTAGGGAGGAAACTCATTTCCTCTCTTTTGTGAAAACAGAGCATCCTCTGCACACAGTTCTCTCCAAGGGAGATGAGAAAACATCCAGCTGGTATCAGCAACCTTCTTAAAACAGTGCCAAGAAAAGCAGGCTATACCAGTGGAAAAAAGCCTGATACCTCGCTCCATCTGACCCCTTTCCCCTCTTAAGCATGCAAATACTGAGCATGGCAACATGTAACTTCCAGGAATCAGGTTTCAGGGAATCAGAGTTTTGACTTTAGGCTTCTGGACTCCTTGCACAATGCACAAAGAATATGAGTCAGATGTCAAAAAAAAAAATAAAATTACTCCACCATACTCTTAAATCCCATGCTTCACAAATCCATACTTTTGCTGCAGAGACCTGTCCACTTCATTTTTATTTAAGACCTATTACAAAAAGAAAACACTTGCACACATCCAATCCCCAACAACTGCAGTTGCAGTTCCTCTCTTCTGGCTCTCAAACACCCATCATTTTACTGGCAAATCTTTTTCCCTAGTTCACATCTGATTTATGTATTCCTAAATAAAAACCATTATTTTTGAACTCAATTCTGGGAATTACAGCATACCCCTGATTTCCAGTGTACAGCATCCTGGACATCATTACTATTTACACCTCTGCTACTGAGATGGCTTACCTTTCAACTGCCAGAATTTCTATGCCTGAAGTATTGCTATTTCCATACTTAAAGGTGATCAGTTCTGGGTGTTTCTTCTTGGATGTGATTTTGACTACAGAGTTGAGTGCCTGTCGAGACTGTATGTAAGCCAGTCCCTTTCGTGATGGAATCTCCCTCAAACAGTACATATGAGTTGCTGTTACTAGGAGATGACTTGAAGGAAAAGAAAAATACAAATTAGTTTTGTTAATGAATTAAATATCAGCTATTTAGAAAGTTAAATTCAATGACTAAACTACATGGAGAGAGCTAGATAATACAGCTACCAAATCTAAGAAACAGTTTTAATACTTTCATAATCTAATGACGAAAGCTCTGCAAAAGACTTCAGAATTTCCTTGAGTGCTGTAGCACAACCATTTCTGAAAACTAACATGGCATCACCCCCAGCATTACTGGTGCACAGAGCATGCCAAGTACCTCCAGCCCCTCTCTCTCCCTTCAATTTTTCTTACTACCTTGTTCTTCAAAGCAAAACTTTACACCAGGTTTTATACATAATTACCATTCTATAACACTGCAAATACAAGAATGCAAATACAGTAACACTTTGTTCTAGTTTGTTTCACACTTTCATTTCCTAGTTTAATATAAAGGCTAAGTTAAGTGACCAACACTTTTCTGTAGCATGTATATAAAGATGGATGTTTTCATTGAACTTAATTTCAGTACCTGGGAAACATATGTCCATTTTCTTTTACTTCATTACATGGAAAGTTATACTTCACATCAGGTTTATTTATCCATGTTTGGATGTTGACGACCTCTTTTCGATCATCGTCTGACATTGAGGAGCTGTCAATTTCATCTGGTTTGAATGGAGGGGGTAAAAACATTGAAAAAAACGAAAAGTCACACCCATCAGCCACCTTTTCAATTCCCTTAAACCCACTGTAGCTAGACTGGTTCAAAGCAAGTGTACCTAACCATACAGAATTATTGAGAGGGAAGAAAGAAAAAGGCATATCTGATATTTCTCTCTTAATTTTCTCTCAACAAACAAGTATTTTTAGGTCAGGGCGTATCTTAAGCTGGTCCGATTTGTCCATGCAGTAAAGTTTCGTGGATTTCTTTCACAATGAAAGTCACTTGTCCAGACTTTCCTTGAAGCCATATAAACCCTTTGCATTTAAACCACCAATATCTTTTGGCAAGGAGTACCAAAATCAAGCCAACTACAGTCCAGAAGAGTCTCTTCTTGTGGCTTCTAGTTTCTTTGACAAGAAGAAATGAACACCTGTTGATCCCTTTCAATGCCAGGCATTGTTTTTGTGGATCACTTTTCCTCCCTTAAAATGCCTCTTTCACATAACAAAACTTCTAACATTCAGCTGTGCCTTTTGTAAAAGTAATATCACACCTTTCCTCACCCTACTAATGCCTCTCTGAACCTTGTCCTGTTCAAACATTGTTTCTGACATCAAGGGCAGAAGACACACAATATTCAGTGTGTGAGTGAATCATAGATTTCTGAGCATTTGATTTGCTTTTCTGACTGTTGATGACTGCTTACTTATTATAAACCCACTGCTGCTGGACACAGCCAAATCATTCCACCACCACTGGATCTAAAACTAGAAGTGGCTGAGGTTTTTTTAACATCTTTCTTGCATTAAATTCATACTGAATTTCATGTGCCATTTTATTACCCAGTCATGCTGATTAGCAAAAGACTCAGTCTGTCCTTACTATCTCAGATAACCTTGGATCATTGGCAAAGATTGTTTTCTTTGGCTTCACATCCTTTTTTAAAGACATTTAAGAACATATTCCAACCTGAAATTTTCAGCACAGACCTCTGTGAACACCCAGAACTCCTGCACATGTTATTACTCAGTTGCAAAATATTGCTTTTATGTCTAAAGATGGTGATAATGTTTACATAGTAATTTTGGTGCTACATTAGAACAAATTAAGCAACCTAGTTATCTAACACAATCAACTATATCAACTCCATACAAATTACTCCCAGAAATAACTCAGGACAGCTCTTCAAAGAGCCTTTTTCAAAACTAGTTTCCTAGACTTTGTTAAACTATTTACTTCAATGCAATTCAGAATCTGAAACACACTTTGGGAAACATTTTAACTGAAAAAATACATTATGGAATTGAAGCAAATGGAACAATAATCCCCCCTCATGTCACAGAATCACAGAATGGCTGAGGACAGAAGAGATCTCTGGAGGTCACCTGGTCCAACCCCCCTGCTCAAGCAGATCCACCTAGAGCAGGTGCAATAATTACAGCTGACTGCAATTACTATAGAAAACCCCCAAACACTAAAACTTCACAAAACCAATTATTCAGAAACAGGGTAACTTTTTGCCTTCTTCTGTATCAAGATCACATATATTTCACTCCATATGTGTTGGCTTTGCTTACTCCAATTGCTCTGATTCTGCTTACTTACCAAGTGTAATAGTGCTTTTAAAAGCAAATATTATATAGAACTTAGTAAAAAAATAGTACTGAAAATATGTTCTAGACAATCTGTCTTGGAGGAGCTGGTTTTCTGAAACTACACAGACTTTGCAAAACACTATTATGGATGCTCAAAGAACTGTGCAAATTTAATTACACGGCATTTGGAGAAGTATCTTGTTAGTATCAAAGTTTCTGTCTGATAATTTCACTTTGCCCCTTCACAATTTTTATTGCAGATGATGATCAACTGTTTGTCATTAATGTTATTTAAACCTATGACTCTCATTAATCTTCCTGAACTGCTTCTTTTGCGTATCAAAGATTCTCAGACTAGTTACTTGTTTCTCCAACACAAGCCAAACATGCCTTTTGGCCACAGAAGAGTTACTTGTGAGATGATGATTGGGAGTGGGCTAAAACTACCAGAGCAAAACCAGGGCAACAGTATGCTGGAACCATTCTAATGTTGGAACTACTCTCAAAAAAACCTCCAAACAAACCCTTATGAAATGTGTGGTGTTCCAATTTTGCCAGTAGTTTTTCAACGAGATAAAAAATTTAAATAAAAATTGCATGGGTTTTTTTTTCTACAGCAATCTGCATGCATATCAAGAGATGGATCAATTATTAATAGATTCAGTGCTAAAAAGCCAAGTCTGAAACACTGGAGAGGTGTGCACACATCAGCCATTTAAAGTCTAGCTCCAACTATATTTCAGAAATTCAGATCATTACACTGACAATACTAGACATTTAAACTGAGATATATGAGCCAAACTAGGTCTTCTACATTTCGCTTACTGTTGTGAGTAATAAAGGCACAATTGCCAGCTTACACGTACAAGATCAGTGTTGAAAAAGATCTTTACTTCAGAAATAACAAGTGAAGACAAATGATCCCCTAAATCTGCTTATTTCAATTTCTTCCTGTTGGCTGTTCGGTGCTTACCACAAATTACTTTATATTTAATCTGCTCCTATGTATTTGAAGAGGGTCAGTCCTAGGCATTACCATAACATACATGAACAACAATAATAGACAAGTATCATATTGCAAGACAAAGATGTAAGATACACTGTTTGATTTAGTCCAATTTAATAATTTTGTCTAAATAAGCTAATCTAGGTAAAAGAAAAATTTGCTACCGTACCAGTATCATATTCTTCTTCATCTCCAATGCTGAATACTGGCTTCACACCACGGTAGGGTTTTCCTACTCTGTCACTGCTGCTGACATGTCTGTTGGCAATGAAAAGGGCAGGAGAAGGCGTGGGACAGGAGAAGAAAAGTAACTTTCAAACTGACGGTCTGAGTTCCACAGTAACATATTAGCAAAATGTAAACACAGCTGTGCAACAGAGAAGGACAAGAGACTCTCATGAAGCTGCCTGCAAGGAAGAAGTGAGTGACCCATCAAGCAACTCGGTTAGTGAAAGCACATAGTTCAGTCACTTTGTGAGGCTGACTGTTGTAACAAAGGAAGTGGAAAGAAATGCTGTTTTGTTTTAAAAAGCCCCATCTTCTGCTCACCTTCTCAAATGGCAACATACATCAGAGACCTGAAAACTGACAACATGCTACGTTTCTACCATGAAATGAAAACATATCTGGACAGTCAGGGTGACTTCACAAGGACGTCAAATGCA
>VYZP01061359.1:37562-99437 GCA_013400635.1 Hypocryptadius cinnamomeus | reverse complement strand
GATGGGGGTGGGGGGTACGAATATACCTCTATTCAGTTTTTATCTCGTTATTCAAGACTCGATCACTGTGCCATTTTTTCATGTGTTTCTCCAGGGTACTGTACACGCTAAAAGGCATCTTACAAATCTCGCATTTGTAAACGTCCTTTCCCACCTGCCCGTGTGTTTTCATGTGCCGGGTGAGCTTGCTACTCTGGGCGCAGGCGTAGTTGCAAAGCTCACACTTATACGGCCTCTCGCCCGTGTGGCTCCGTCTGTGGACGGTGAGATTACTACAGTTCTTGAAGACCTTCCCACAGTACTCACAAGTGTCGCTGCGTCTGCCCTCTTTTGAGCTGGGCCTGCCAGGGCCCGGGCCACTAATATGGGGGGTGCTCCCTCCGCTTCCCGTGCCGCTGCGGCCTGAGATCCCTCCGTCCAGCTCGCCCGGCGGCGTGGAGAAGCGCAGGCTGCCGTTCTCCGAGGAGTGCTCGGAGGAGGAGGCGAAGGGCGATTGTCGGGAGTCGCCGAAGCTGAGGAAGGGGTCCTTCAGCTGCCGGGAGGCGGCGTAGCCCGCCAGCCACTGGGAGTAAACGTTCTCGGTGTTGGGCATGGCGGCGGCCGGCAGGTCGAACTCCTTCTCCAGCTTGATGCGTTTGGAGAAGGGGCTCAGGGAGCTGGGGCTACCCAGCAGCAGCTTTTTGGACAGGCCTCCCGAGGCAGACTCCCCCGGGGAGCAGCCCCGGCCGTTGACGGCCCCCTCGTCGATGCGGTCGGACTCGCCGGCCACTGAGTCTTCGTCGCAAGTGTCCCTGTGCACCTCGGGCTCGGGGAGGTGGCCCCGCTTGTGTTTCTCCCCCAGGACCTGGTGGAAGGCCTCGCTGAAGTGCTGCATGGAGCTCAAGACCATGCCCTGCATGACGTCCGGCATCGCCCGGCCCTCCTCGCCAGCCCGCGAGTTGTTCTCGTGGTGACGGGCCGCCTCCAGGCTCATCCCGAAGCCATAGTCCGGCCTGTCGCTCTCGTTCAAGTCCTCCTCCTCTTCCTCCTCCTCCTCCTCCTCTTCCTCCTCCTCCTCCTCCTCTTCCTCATCCCCGTTCTCAGGGATCATGTTGGGGTCATTCTCGCTCTTGAACTTGGCCACCACGGACTTGAGGGCGCTGCTGGCGCTGCCCACCAGGTCGCTGGTGCCCGGCTCAGGGGAGCTGGCGGTGGAGAGCCCGTCATCCGACTTCACTGTCATGGGGGAGGACTTGTGCATGTGGGTCTTCATGTGGCGCTTCAGCTTGCTGGCCTGCGTGCAGGCGTGGTCGCAGAGGTTGCACTTGTAGGGCTTCTCCCCCGTGTGGCTCCGGCGGTGGACCACCAGGTTGCTCTGAAACTTGAAGGTCTTCCCACAGAACTCGCAGGACTTGGACTTCATGGGGGGCTGGGAGGGAGGAGGAGCAGATTGCAGAGGAGGGAGGGGCGGCGTGGCCAGGAACGGGGGCTTGCTGCCGGGCTGGAAGGGCTGCAGCAACCTTTGCATAGGGCTGGGCCGGCTCGGGGACAAGGGTGGGCTGGAGGTGTTGCCGGCCAGCTCCCGCAGCCTCCGGGAGAAATCCATAGCGGGGGGCTCCATCGCCATGGGGTTCAGTCGCAGCACCCTGTCAAAGGCACTAGGGTGATGGGTGGCCAGAGCCATTTCTTCCGCACCCAGGCGCTCAATGCGATGCGGATCCAAATGGTGCCTCGGGGGAGGGCTAAAGAGGGGCGGCGTGGGTGGGAAACGCCCTTCTCCCAGCCCCGACGCCTCCCTCGAGACCGAGCCGGGTATTCTGAGCAGGTTAAAAGGGTTATTGTCTGCAATGTGAATCCCGTGGAGAGGTGGCTGGGAAGGGCACTCTGCACCTAGTCCTGTTGGGATACCAACCCGTGGCGTCAGGGGGCTGCCGTGCTCGCTTTCTAGGTAGATCCGTAAGCCGTGTGTGTTCTGTGCGTGCTGCAAGAGGAACCAGGCGCTGTTGAAAGGCTGTTTACAAGTCGTACACGTGTAGCTGCTGGGCTCATCTTTACCTGCAAAATAACACAACAAGCAGTGTCAATCTCCGGCCGTCTAGCGGCGGGCGAGCGCTCGCCTCCCCGCCTAACCTCCTCTCCTCCTCTGGGACACTCAGCTGGGAGCTGGGCAAGGAACATCCCAGCTGAGGGACAGGCAGGGGACATGAATGGGAAGAGGTGAGGGTCAGATCCAAACCCACACCAAGCACATCCACCTCCTCCCACCATGCCCAGCTCTGGGTTCAAAACTGAACCTGTTGGGTAACCACAGAATAAAACAGGCCAAGAAAGCAAGAGATGTTAAAGTCAATCAATGCCAGCTCCAACTCAGTTGACTTTATGTCACAAGAGGCTGCAGGCATTTAGAGTATTCATAAATAAATATGTAAATAAATGTATAAATAGATAAATAAATACAAAATAAAGAAATCCCTTCCTAAAAAAGCACTCCACACAGATCAGTTCAAAGCATCACAACTGCCAGCAAGCTGGGCATCAACACATTTTTAGTTTCCTCCTTATTTTAGACTAACAATGCGTACAAAATTAAGAATCAACTTCTGCTCCTTAGCAGAGATTCACCTCTGGGGCAAGGAAAGAAATAAAAATAAAAAGGGAAGGGCAGGGGGGAAAAACTGAGCACAGGACAGGGAAAGGAGAAGACAGAGAGAGCGGCAGCTCCGCCAGGGAAAGAGCTGGAGGCCGGCCAGGAGGCCTGGCCGAGCGCCCTGCCGGAGCCGCATTATTTCTCTCGCGCTGAAAAGAAGCTGAGGATGGTAAATGCCACTTTGGCAAGTAGTGAGCTAACTCTATTTCATGATAATTTATTTTTGGAGATAACACGGACATTATAAAAGAGCAACCAACTAATAAATAACTAAACAAAAAGCCGGCTAATAATGACAGCAGAAAGCAGCCCCTTCTAATATACGGCAAAACAAGTGGGATGAATAACTTTTTGAGGGCCGCCCGCGAGGGAAGAGTGGCGTGAGATATGGTGAAGGTGAGGGTGCCTTTATTAATTACTGGGATTTTGCGAATAATTCACTTCCACCCCCATATGGATGCTTTTTGCTAAATGCCGGTAAACCAGAGCAGGAGCTAAGAGAAGGATATAAATTCATTTCCAGCCTTGTTCAGCAGTTCTCACAGAACCGTCGTTTAGTGATATTTTAACAAATAAAAATAACATTGAGGTTAGCTGAGAGATAAACCAGGAGCCTTCCAAGGGCATCAGCACTTGGGGTGGTACTGGCCTTCACCACATATTCCTGCCCTGACTCAACACTCACATCCCAAGGAATCTGCTCCTTAGGCATCTCTCTTGGGTAAACAGGCTGCACTGAGAGTTGCCCTCATTAGGTTTCCCCTATTTGCCTAATAACAAAGAAAAGGAAGATTAAAAAAAACCAAATAAGGTGAATTAGGAAAGGGAACATGACTTTATGTGCGCCCATCTTTTTTCCCATCTCAAGGGGAGGACGGGAGGAAAGGTGTCACGTGGGCATTTTCCTCCTTGATGATCTTGGGATACAGGACAGAACCAGACATCTTTAAGGTCCCTTTCAACCCAAACCATTCCGCCATCCTGAGATCCAGCACTGGCTGTACTGCTCCATCCCAGCTTCCCTCCCTGCCTCCCGGCTCTGCCGCTATTCTACGTTTGGCCTGAGAAGCTGAATCAGGCAAGCAAAGAGCCTCAATCATCTACAGCAGGCATTTAACACTTTAATCACTTTAAAAGCCCTTGGAATAATATTTAATGTTTCACTCTGAAGCCTGCGTTGGAATAAAATGCACTGTTGTGTTTAGTATGTGCCAGGCACGTGAGTACAGATAAATACTTAAATCTGCTGAAATTAGAGTGAAATTCAATTGGACTTGCACATTCCTATGCTCATTTGTGAGCTTGGGGGGGAAAAAAATCATCTTGCTTCATCATACTGAAGTGGACGTTTTTTACACCACGATGGGAGCTAACAACGAAACACTACCTTGCCTCTCTACCTTATAGATCAGGTCAGAGAAAATAGCATTTTATCTTATAATGAGGATACAACATCGAGCGTTTGCTACCACATTTTAGTATTCCCATCAACTAGATATTCTAGATCATAAGGGCAGCTCGTGTAATCATAATGTCAATGAGAAGGGCTGTTACGACTGAGACTAAAGATTACATGGAAAAAGCTGCTTTGAAACTGGTAATTATTACCAGTCCACTAATAGCAAATGATGCATTACAGTTTCACCGTATAATCTGTATTTCACTCAGCTCCTGCCAGTGCGGCCTTATTATATTACAATGCTCACAAATTCTAAATTCCTAAGCTAGAGTCATCAATAAATGTGTTACTTGCCATAATTTGCAAAATTACTTTGTTCATAACATCTTCGACTATTATAAAGACTGGAATTGATTTCCTGCGTGGCAAAATTAAGGCTACATTGACTTAGTGGAGTGTAAAATGTAAGATTATTCTTCATGTGCTTGCCTGAAAAACAAGTTTTCAATTCACTGTCCGTGTTTGGTAATCAAGATAATAATTTACATTTAAAATCATGTTTATGCACAAAACTTCCCTGAATGACCCACCATTTTCAACAGAGCAACGTAAAACCAGGCAAAAAAACAACGGAGCGAAACAGTTAAAATCCACCAGCCATTTGCCTCCACCTCCTGCGCTGAAGAGACATGATTTCTAATTTGTCTATTAGTGCTTGATTAATTATGAAGGCTATTGACTGACCATATCACCACCTAGAGATACGTTCCAGTCTGATGCAGCCTTGCCAAACTGCAAAAATTACGGCACTAATCCACAGCAACAAGACGGGTCCTTAGACTGCCGCGGCAATTCCTGGGTTGGGAAGGGACTCGCCCTCCCTTGCTCCCAACCCACCACCACCAAGGGCTTTTTGGGACACCATTTGGTCCCCTCAAGAGTCAGACCCAAAGGCCATATCCACTGATGTCTCCTTACTGTGTGGGCCAGGCCCCGCGTCCACACAGCCTTCCCAGCTAACACATCTGGGCACGACCACGAGCAAGCGAGGTGGGTCTCACAGCAGGGAGATGCAGAAGCTGGTGCTGGTCAAGGACAGAGATGGAGAAGGTCCCACAGGGCTCTTTGTGCCTCACCATCCACCAGGACAATGTAATGGGGTTTGTCATTCATTGTGATGCCACTGAGGCCTTCAGCTGATTTCCAAGAGTCAGGAGTCACCGCTGAACCAGCCCTCCTTGGCCACCAGCAGCGGGGCTGGAGCTCACATCCTTAGCTACTTCTCAATTCAGAAATTTGAGGCTGAAAGGGACCCCCAGCTCTCACCCTATGGCCCTCCCTGCAGTACATGTCACTCTGTGACCAACACAATGTCTTTCAGTAAAGCACAACTCCCTCCAGCCCTGCAAAGCATAGGGCAGAGCACAAAATACTGGTGAAATCTATTCAAACCAGCTCAGCAGACAGGGAGAGCACCCACTGCTTGCCACCACAGTCACAGACGGGTATTGGGATCCACCTGAACTTCTCTAGCTCTAACCTCTGCCTGTTCTCTTTATATTTTGAGGGTTTTTTGTGGTTGAAACACTGAAAAGCTCTTGGTACATGATGGGCTCCTCACACACACCAAGGTGTTCTTCGTGAAATTGAGGCACACTTCAAAATCCAGTTATTTTTCCGTCCCGAAGCCACCCTTCCACTATCCAAAGACCAGCCTAGCCCTTCTCATCCTGGCATCATGCTGGGAAGGACCTGATTTTTCTCTCAGCTTCCCACAGGGCTGATACCTTCCAGGGTACCGCACCCAGCCCCGTAAGCACAGCCCCGATTCCACTCTTTCAGCCCAGGGCCACATGAGGTTCGACCCGGTGTCTTCTCAACACGTCCTTCCTTTCCAGACCAGCCCATCACCCTGCCCCTCTTGCTCTGCACCCACCTTTGCTTTACCCACAATGACAATCAACCAGAACTGCATATTCATTTCTGAAGCACCAACAAAGCACTAAGCACCACTGAGGCCCCCACCAGCACCTGCTGAGCTCTCCAGCTAAAGCCTCACATCCCCCAGTCTGTTGGCCAGCTCTGCATCACCTGTGCCAGCCGTACCACCCAGCGCTCCATCTTCCCATACGCAATGTCACAGCGCTGTGCAGTCTATTTCATCCACATTTATCAACCAAAGCTGTCATCTAGAAGAATGAAATCAGGTTTATTTGACAAGACCCATATTCCATAAATCTAGGCTGAGTGGCACGAATTATATTTCTATCCTTTAATTCTTTATCAATCGAATCTTATGTTGGTTCTTCCGTTATTTTGCCCAGAAGAGATAAGCAGTGTTGCCAACTCTCCCAAATTACCCTGACCAGCTCTTGACAGCATTTTCCCAGTTCATAAGCTTTCTAAAAACCAGCGTCACAGGTTAACTCTTCAGGGTTCCTTGGGTGCAACTTTTCAGGGCCTTTTTATTCAAAAATATCTCTCTCCATTGAAGGAGAAATATTTTTTCTCTCTGCTCATATCCTCCCTGCCTACCAATGAGCTAGAAAAAACATCATCACCCACCTTACGATACAGAAACGTAACATGGCTGCTCTCCAGGTCTACAGCAGAAATATTTATCAAAAATTTCTACCTTACTGCTTCTTCCCTTTATCCCTTCCTTCTTCTCCAGGATCATGAGAAGCTCTCTCTCTCTCCTCCTCTCCCCACTGGTGCCAGGCACAAGTTATCCTCAGCCTCTCCAGTTCTCCTGACCTGTTCTCTACCCGCCATGGTTTCTCACTGCAATTGATTCCTATCCATTTTCCATTTTTTTTAATTGTCGTATATTGATTTTTCTAATATCTAATTGCTGTTCTCATCTCACCACTGAAGCGAGTGAAGTGGGTTTTGGACTAGGGCCAAAGTTGCCCTCTCCTTCCTGGACAGCTCATCAACTCTTTACAAATAGCTTCCAATTACCATTCGCATTTTTGTGTGTACATTTTCCTCCCAGTCAATTTTACTGCTCATTTTCTTCCTACTTTGGAAATTACCCCTGTAGGAGAATTACATGGGGATACCATGACCCAAATACAAAACTGGGGCCAAGATGACACCTGACTAGCCTCACTCACTGAAGCATCAACCGTCATTACGTTTTTATTCCTTCTCTACATCCCGGATGGCAAAAGACCAGTGATGAGGCACAGCATTTCACTACAGCACAAATGTCCAGTGTTTCTCAAGTTACTGGCTCCTGCTTTAAAAAAAAAAAAAAAAAAAGTAGCAGAACAGCTCTTGCCTGCCATGCCCCCAGAAGAAGTGACTTAACCAGTGACACACGAGTGACAGATTTAGCTTCTGATCCGCAAAATGTTAACAAATGAACGGGATGGATATTGGCATTTGAGTGCCTTTAAGGGCAGTTGGCACAATTACTCAGTAAAATATGAAGAGATGGCTGCTTTCAGCATTAAGGGGCTTTTTTTATATTAAGGAAAAGCTGGTGCTTCTGTACTGTGCTCACAGATACACCCGGCACGCTCCGAGAGTCCGAGTCAGAGCAAGCCAACACCTCCAGGCACAATAGAGCTGGCTCAGAGCAAGAACCACAGCCATCTCCACAGCCACCAGCAGCAAAGCCAGACAAGATGCTGGGGAGAAGACCAGCTGGGAGGAGAAGCTGTCAGCTAGATGCTACTGCTGGGAGGGAGGGAAAAAAAAAAAAAAAAAAAATTAAAAAAGCCTTTCTGGAGCTAGGCATGCAAGTTCAGGCACTGCCAAGTGAGTAATGGAATAATCTGCATGCGTGTGCCAATGTGCTTTGGAAGAGCTTCCTTAGTTTCTCAAAAGTCAGGGCTGGATCCAGGAAAGCTGCTCGCTGGACACAGCACACACAGCATCCTCTGGGTGCACCTAACCAGGCCCACGGCACAGGATGCTGTTTGGGGAAGGAGCCCCTGCTTAAAGAGCAGGATATTAAACACAAGGTGTGTTTTACCCCAGGGCACTGCAGGAGCTGCACACAAACACGGAGCATTAGAGGCACCCCAGTTTTCCCAGTGTTTTCCCAAACAAACCGTCAGCAGTGGCTGCACACATGCCAACGGTGGGTGCAAGGATTTCACTCACAGCTGAGATTTGCTCCCTCAGAGAAATCCCCGTGCCAGAGAACTCATCTCCAAGCAGACCTGGATGTGGCCCTGGCTGCCTGGACGGCCCAGCCCCTGTTCTCCACAGCATCCCTCCACAGACAGCACCACAGGCCCTGATGGCTTTGCTCCTGTGTTCTCCCTCACCTTCCCAAGACACCTGCACGTGTAAGCAAAGCCAAGGCTACCTGCACCTACAGGGCACATAAACACCTTCCTCTATCCAACAGCAAGGACAGAAGTTAAAGCATCCCCCTCTCTTCCGGTCGTCATCAAACAATCGTGGGAGGAACAGCCCGAGCCAAACCCAGGAACTTCTTTATTCAGCTTTAATGTCAACTGACTGCTTGATTTTTGGACTGATAAATTCAGAGTTGTTATGGTATTTAAGGGGGGGAAGGAAAAAAAATTGAGTTAATTGTTACCACTTGTACTTGATTCAGTTCTCCATCTGGCTTGTCAAATACCTCTTTTTTTTTTTTTTTTTTTCCCCCCTCCTCTCTCTCTCATTTGGAAATCCATACTGCTGAATTTCCTTTCAACTGCAAACTAGTGAGGTGAAACAGTTGGGACACAGGAAGCGTCGCAGGGCCGGGAGATAAGCGGGTGCTGCTCCATCCCTGCAGCAGCCACTTCTCCCTCAGCAAGGAAGAGCTGCTTTGGCATGACTCACCTTTTCCTGGTGCATCAGTTCACAAGGGAAACTGTAACTGTCCAAACGTATTTTTTTCCTTCTTGCACTAATTCCTCCTCCTGACCCTCTGGATTGCAAAAGGCGCCTGATTAACCTGGTCGGTCATTAACCAGTCCTAAGCAGCTGTTGGCACTGGGAGCATCAGCACTGTCACTGCTGCTCTCGTAATACCTGGAATAACACTAAATAACAGCAGTAGCTGCATTTACAACAAATGCTCTCTAACCTTTTCTCTTTATCATGAGAGGAAAAAGATTTAGAAATACTGAAAAAGGAAAATGTCCCCAAAAATCTGAAGGAAGTGATGTAGTATTGCTTGTAAAACAGGAAATGCCATGGCTGTTCTGCCTTTGAAAATAAAATTCTGCAAACCGAGTTCATGCTGTTTATGCAAAGGCCTGGTGGAGTCTTCGGAGCAGCTTAGCCATGAAAACATCAAAAAATCTAGAAGAAATTTTGTTTTGCAGGACTCTCAATGCCCCATCTGCCACCTCTACCGGATTTTCTTTACTGTAACTCATTGATAAAAGGTATTCCTGAAATTTATATTCAATACTGAGATTGATATATCAATACTGATATTCATATTCCTGAAAATAATTTATCTGCCTGCAAATTCAGACTTCCTGAAATCATATTAATAAAATTGGGAAAACACTTTCCAAACCAAGTATGAGTAACACCATTTTTTCATTACACCTTCTTTTAAAAAGCCTCTTTAAGGAACCCTCTTTAAGGAAGAACCAGGCCAAAACATTAATGCCGTGACTCCTCAAACTTCAAAAAGAAACCCAAGCCCCAGCAATAATAAAACAGCAGCTGGCATTGCTTTGCCAGTCAAAGATTTAGACTGGAGTTAGGAACTCCAAGAATTCCCCATTTTCTCTCAAAGCCAAGCTTTCCTTAGGTTTTACAGCACTGCTCAAGTTTCCACAAAGCAGAAGTTTTTTGGGCCTGAGGAAAGAGCGGTAGGGAAGGGGTGGGACCAGGGAGACCAGTTCCTGCCTGGAGAAGAAATGGGTATTCCATGGTTGTAGCCTCAACATTACTCATTCTCCTTACCAGAACCAAAGTCCACACACTTAGATTCCCACCCCAAAAAATGTTGTTCATTAGCAACGAGCAACAAAACACATGGTTTGTCGGAGCCTCGATGGGGTGCTGGGGTCCCGTGGCCTGACCTCAGCGTCTGTCACCATTTTCAAGGCGACGACGATCTGGCCACCAAGAAAACCTGCTTCGAGCTCCAACTTGGCAAGTAAGGTATCAGCCTGCGACTGATTTTGTGCCTTTTAAAACCTAAGGGGGGTGGAAATCTGTCGCGCCTTGATTAGCGAGGAACAGAAGAAACCTGTCACGGGAAAACAATGCTGTGCTTGAAATTCAGCTCTGAGGGAGTTCTAGAAGAAAGGCCTCAAGCAAAGATGACCTGGTCACGTGCACACATGCACCCTATGCGTTTCTCAGTGGAGAAAGAGAGGTGATGCACACCTCAGCACCATGTGGGAAGCAACTCCAGTAACTACAAACACCAGCGCTGGGACCTAAAGGGTGAACTACACAGCGTTTTCAGCCCTGCAGGAGGAACTCTCCACTGATACCACCACACATCTCTAAAAACATCCTTAGTGAAGTAACCAACATCCCAAATGCCATTCTTGGCACTGTTCAAGGCCTGGTTAGATGGGCATTGAGCAACCTGGTCTAGTGGAAAGTGATTCTGCCCATGGCAGAGGGGTTGGAACTGGATAGTCCTTAAGGTCCCTTCAACCCAAACCACCCTGTGTTTCTGTGATGCACAATCTTCCCCACATGCCTGTCCCTGACTGCCTCTTCCAAGCATAGGCATAGGGACTGTCAAAGATTTAAACAGAGGAGGCATCACTGGAGTGACACCTGCTAAATCAGCCCCTCTGGACTTACCTGGCACCAGATGTGTCCCCTGCTGGAAGGTCCAATGGGACCCACCAAGGACTAAGCCTCGCCTAAGCCCTGCCACAAAGAGGGCATCAAAGCCTTTCCACAGCCTCACCTGATTACCCAGCAAATGGTACCTGGCTCCAACAGTCCGTAATTATGCATTTACCCAGTGGCTGCTGGGGACAATCAAGTCAATAATTCACTTTTTAAATGCAGTGCTGTAATTATACAGCTACAAAGAGCTTCCAAATCATTTCATTCACTCATACACCTACGCAATGAATTGTTCCCCTTTCTACTGTTCTCTCCCTGGCCGGCGGCATCCGAAGGAAAGGCAGAGCACACTTCAGAAAGTTTCTTGCCCAGGAGGGGAAGGAGATGCTCTAGCACGACATCTGGGGTCACCCCTATTGGTGTGGGGCTGGGGGTGTTCCTCCCTGTCTGCACTGCAGTTTTGGCACCGCTCAGTCGTGCAGCCAGCACCCAGCACAGGCGAGGGTGAGCGGTGGACGCTGCTCTGCAAAGCACATCGTGCACTCAGTATCTCTTACACACAGAGACTCCCAGACCAAAGCCAGGACACTGCTCTCCCAGGAAGAGTGCTAATGCCTGCTGACCTGATTAGTGCTGCAGGACCTTGCTGGAGGCTGCGGCGGCTCTGCCGCACGGGGCACTCCTGGAGAGATGAGTGTGCTTCCAAACGGCTGAGCCCCTTCCCAGGGAGAAAGTGGGGCTGCACCTTCCCACTGCTGCTCACCAGCAGGGACACTGCTGCCAGAGCATGGCTGGGCCATCAAGTCCCCTCATCACCTATGGCCTTGCTTTATTTTTGCTGGTTTTTCCCACCTCATTGTCTCTATCTGATATGCCCGGCTCTGCAAAGCCATGTGTATTTAAACCATCACCTTGAAGAGATACGGTGGTCCCTCAGAGCCCCTCCTGGCCCTTCTCATCAGCCAGACATCACCAATGTCCCCCTCCGCAGCCCATGGCACCCAGCTCCCACCCATGCCTCAGAGGAAGGGTGTCGGTGGAGCCAAAAATCCCCAGCCCTCAGCCAAGTCAGTGGCTGAGGAACGCCTTGGAAGCCTTATTCCACAATCTCCTTCCCAAAACAGATCCTCTTCAGACTCTCCTCTTTCCCAGCCTTCTCCTTTGGCTTGCTTTCCTCTCACTTTCAAATGAATGATATTTAGCCAGCAGCAAACCATCCTGACAAAGTGGGTCAGGGGAACTGCAGGTCCTCCCCAAACGACACCTCCACCTGCAAATCACCTGCCAGGAAGGCAAAGGTTTATTTAGTCCCTGAGCAAGTTCAATGTCATCACGGAGTTGCAAGCACAGCAAGTGCTGAACCAGATCCTACAACGTTTAGTTTCATAACTTGCACAAGCAAGTATTAGTAGAATCGATAAATTATATATATTTTTTTCCCCTCTCTGCTTTGCAAATAGGACCAAAAGGTGTCGTAAAGTTGTCCGGTCTTCTCCGGTTTATCCTGTCTCCTCTCCATCGCTGAGATATCCTTGAAGTTGAAAATGATATAATACTCCGAATATCTGGAGTTTGGAAGGATGTAAGACTTGCAAGAATTGCTACAGCTTTATTGCATTCTCGGGGCACAGAGAGTATTTACCACACATACATCAAGTCAAGGAATGCAAAAAGGGCATGAGGAAATTTGGTGCTCCGAGCTCAGGAGCTGAAACTCCCAGAAAGGCAGATAAAGAGTGGATCTCCTTATTTATAGATTTGCAGATGAAATCCAACAAAACCAGCCCTCCCCCCCTCCAAAAAAAACCCCACCAAAAAAAAAAAAAAAAACCAAAAAAAAACCCCAAACAACCCCACCTCCCTCTTTTATGTCAGTAAGGCTGATTCAATTTCCAGGCTTGCAAGGTCTCCTCTCGCCGAGTATTACCCGACCCCAATAACACGCGCCGTTCCAAGGTTAAGATCCGTTTCCTTACAATAATGCAGAAAGCTGTTGTTTCAGTCGTGGCTGCAGAATTCAGCTTTGAAGGACAGGTTAGTACCACACTACATTTAACTGAATTCAGTTCATCTGATTATACAGTGCCTCGCTTTCTGGAATATGTAATCATCTCTTTCTGATGACATTTTAAATATCCAACTAGACAAATAATTGCAGCAATAATTGATAGCTGAGTCAAGCTGGAAGATTATTGATTGGCACAGTACCCGCTGAAACAAATGTTCATCTTTCAAACATTACAGTGAAGATGCTTAAATCTAACTTTTGCTGATAAATGATAAAAATTTGATTTACTGATAAAACCGCCGGAATAGAAGATGCACTTCAGGATTTGATTACCTGAGGAAATTTTTTCAAAGAAAAATTAGGCTGTGGGATTTATATTCTATTTCACATGAATAATTGCCAAGATATGGATAAGCCGTTGGAACATAAACACACGCGGAGGAGTCTTTAAGAGTTGCTGATTAACTCTCTACCTTCCTGAATGGAATTTATCTGTTCCCAATCACTGTTTAGGTGGGAGTTTATCCTGCTGCCTTCCCAAGGATGCATCACCAGATCTCATTACCAGTGGCAGGAGTTACGCATCAGAAAAGATCCCCCACTCGTTTTCCCAGCAGCTTGAAGCCCTCACTTTAAATGTGCATAACCTAACTCTGCTGTGAATGGAGGGCTCAATCTCATTGTCCATGGTGTAAATCAGAAGCACCACCACCCAAATCTCTGGCACCACAGAACAGCAGCAAGGGGAAAGTCAAAACCAAGTGCATTTCCAAACTGGCTCCCTATTTTAAAGCTGAAATAAAACCACTTTTCAGCTGCTATTACACCGGGCCTGCTTAAACATGGGTTTCCTTCTAATTAGGAAATTCCAGACCCTGCAGCACTACCTATGCATCAGGGGGGAGAGAGAGGGGGAATTTCTGAAACTTACTGATTAGAAAGCAGAGCGAGTGGCCACAGCAGAGAATCGCACGCGGGGAAAGGCAGGCAATGAGCTGCCTAGTTAGGGTAGAGGAGCTGTCGCAAGGCAGAAGCCTGAAATTAAGGAAGAGCGCCAGAATATATGAGCAGGGAACAAAGAGCATAAATTCCAGAGTAAGAGATGAAAAATGCACTGAAACGTTTTGAAACGGAGCCATTAGGAGCTGATTGAGTCTCAGAGCTACTGTTAAAAATCAGCCGCTTGTTAGATGCGCCGATCAGCTGAGCCCTGACACTTAAGGCGTACGAGGGGGCTTGTCGAGTGGCTTCGCTCTAATTTAGAGATCCTCAGTTAATTAGAAAGCCCTCAGATTTTCTGCAAATGCAGGTCGCTATCGACAGCTCGTGCTTTTGATGCTTTCCGGGTGACAGCTGCTGGACTGACCTTTCTGGCGCTGGCAGGGCTGCCCAGACCCTTGCCATGCCGGGGAATTCAATCACGGCCGCCAGCGCTACCGGGAAGTTACAAGTAAGGTTATCCTGCTCCTAGATGTCATTTCCTTCTCTGAAACAAGCCCTGGTGAAATCTGCATCTGCTTAATGTTATAAATAGCTCTGGCGCTGAATTATTATTATTTTTCCTCCCTGACGAGTGGATGTCACAGCCAGTCAAGAACTTCAGGGTGGGAGTTTATCAAAGGTGGCACCAGCAGGGTTTGGGAGTAGGGAATTGCTTTTGGGGGACAATCTGCTTGCATCCATCCACAACGGCAGGAGAGAAACCTCCTTTTGAGATTTCATTTCCCCAATGCCTGTGGCTGCAGAGGATGGAGCCCCTGCCCAGGGGACAGCACGTCCTGAGCTTCCCTTAGCACTCAGCATGCCCCATTCCATGGGGATGCCTTTCCCAGCCACATGCAAGGTCTGGTGATGCTCTCCAGAGTAGAAACCACAGATAAGACCTAATGCAGGGCAAACAGCAACACAGGCAATGACTGAACAAAACAAGGCTTGTTTGGAAATGCACAGAAATGCGTGGAAGTTACAGTGACAACCCAAAGGCAAGATGACAGACCCGCAGTCACACAGGGAGTTGGCGGCAGACGCTAGAAAATTAACTCTCAGGAACTGTCTAGCATTGGCAGGGAAATGAATGAGATGATCTAAGAGATATTTTCCACCTCTAATAGGATTTGATGATGATTTTGCATAGGCTTTTGTGCTAGCCTGGCATTTGATAAAGGCATGGTGTCTCTTTTCAATCCACATGCGAGGGAGAGATTAATAAGTTGCAAACTTGGCCCACCTCGGCTATAAATGGTTCCTGTGCCCATAGGGGGGAAAAAATTCAAACTATGACTGAAAAAAAACCCAGTGAACTGTGTGCAGTTAGTGCTTTTACACCCAAATCTTCAGTTATTAAGAGATTTGGAAAAGAGAGAAAAATTGTCCTCCAGCATCCAAAAAACCATCAATTTTGTAGCCGGATGGGCAACAATTCACAAACCATATCCAGTTAAGAAGCACTGGATTGAGACCTTTCCAGGGAGAGCCTTCTCGGGCCTGTGGGAGGCATGGAGAGATGAGATGGCTCCAGCATATCCTGCAGGAGAAGGGGGCAGAGCTGTTGCACTCATGAGGGAAGTCCTGGCATGGACATTTTTGCCCACCCACAGCCTCAGACTAGCAGAGACCTGAGGACTGGCCTTGGAGGATGCATTAAGATGACACTGATGGTAAAGAACTAAATGAAAGCCAGACCTTTTAAGCATACAAAACAGATTGTAGAGAACCCTAGTTTTCAGCAATATAAGCATTTTGTTACAAGAAAATGCAATTACATGTTGTAACTGCCAGCACTTAGACACCAATAACAGCCTTTTAAAAAACCCCTTACCCTTACCTGATCAAGCAAACAACCTCCCATGCAGGCTACCTGGTCATATGATAATACCCCTCCTTATACCAGGGACTGTTACACTGTTATTTTTCAGCAGAAAAAATTGTGGACCCAGGCCATGGTCTTTAGCATCCCTGGGACTAAAGGAAGCCTTGGTGCTGTCTAACCCTTGTGCTGGGCCAAATGCATGTGGCTGAATGAGCCACTCTCCTGCTCTTCATCCATGAGTCTTCCTCTTCTGACTCTTCACAAGGAGGGTGGGATCTCCATCACCCATCTGCTGATGCTGCAACAGGCAGCCCACACACGCTGCTGTACATTCAAGGGCACAGGAGGACACTGTGACCTGCCAGCAGCACCTCTACATCCACACAGCCAGGACAATCCATCTGGGAGCCACATGCTGGCATCGCTTCCCTTGCTGCCAGCACACAGAGCAGCTCTGCTTTTTTGGGAAAACCAGCCCACAGGACCAAAGATGGACAACCAGATCCATCTGTGCATGGCTGACCACAGACTTCTGTCTGCAGTAAACGCTCCAGGCTCAGGGCTGCTGCTGTTTGCACTGCAGCCAGGTCCAGCAGCCACCACAGGGGACCAGAACCCCTCAAGAGCACAGCACTGCACCCAGAGATAACAAAATGACAGTTCCTGCCCTCAGAGCTGGCAGCTATCACCATCACTACCATAACCTGGTGAGAGGGGCTGCCAGTTTAAACAGGCACTGCCTCCATGCCAACGCTCCCCGCTCTTAAGAGTGCTGAATATTTCAGCAGGTGAGCAGCAGAAGTAGCAATCCTCCCATCTGCTGCCACGTCTTGGAGCACTTTTGAAAAGTCACAGAGGCCTGTTCGTGGTTGGAGTAAAGGAAATTGGCATCGTGTAATTTTTCAGCAGTAAGCAATAATATTAAAAGTATTAACACCAAGATGTTGCACTTAAGTCCAAGGAACTCCACGTGCTTTGCAATGGTCATTAATGCCATGAAGGCTGTACAGGGAGTAGAAGAGTTGCTCATTCCATCCACTGACCTCTGGGTCCTCCTTTTCCTGGGAATGGGAGCACTTTCCAACAAGCACACAGCTCGTACTTGCCACCTCCAGCACCTCCAACAATCTGTCGATGCCTGACACCCTGCACTTCCGAAAAAAGGGGTGCTGGATGTGGTGGGAATGGGCAGCAGCTCCACAGAACATGTACAAGTCCTTGAGTCATCATTTTACCTGAACATGTTATCAGAAAACATCCCATCCGGGGGCAGGCTGGGAGATGGCCATACATACAACAGGTCTGAAATTGCCATCAGCTTCACCTCGATCCTTTTCTGATGTCCTTGGCCATCCAGTTAAGATCTGACAGCATTTAAAGATGACAGTGCCTGAGGTAATGGGACAATGCCATAACAGGATTACAGGAAATGTGAAAGAAAGGACATACGTACATAATGTCATTTAGGTAATGTCATCTATGAACAGTTTTGCTGCAATTTTTGCTGACAAAGAAGTCGGTCTCACTTATACAATTCCTTTAAACTCTATTATTGCTGTAAATAAGTTTACTTCTTCCCGAAAGAAAGCTTTTTAGATGCATAGTCACAAATATTTCGTCCAACTTTCTGCTCTGAGGTGGGGTATCCTGAGGGGAAGAAGTCACATAAACCAGCACGAGGCGGCGAGCAGGATGAGGCAGCAAGATCGAAGGACTCCCCGCCACTCTCCCGACCCCGCTGCAGAGCACCCAGACTTCATAAGATCCTCCCAATTAATTTCCACCCAGCTATTTCCTCCCCGCGCCCTTTTTTCCATCAGTATTCCCTTTCAGTCCCACCGCAGCTGCCCCCGAAACAGCTTCCTCATTGTCCCCCACCAGAAGTGGTGTATGTGTGCCAAGCAACTGACCGCAAACAAAAGCTTGTTTGACCAACGCTTGTTCCGAAACAAAACCCCGGCTGGAGAAGGAAATCCCGCAAAGGAGGGGGGATTGATGCTGGGACAATTTGGAAGGCGAGCCCAGGGCGACTCACATTCTTGCCAGACAATGGTGTCTGGCCTCTCCATTCACCGCCTGCCTCGCACCCCTCCCCAAAAAGTCCCCCCTAAAAGCCATGTTTATTATATAGTCTGATAAGCAGGGGAGATGCCGTTAAATTGAGCCCGCGACACTCTCGCGCTGCCTGCGGCGGCTCGGGGACACGGGGCAGACAATAGCAGAAGCCTCTAAGGGGACTTGGAGGAGGGTTTCTGGAACTGAACTTATTGCTAGGCAATACTGCAAGGAGTTGGTTCCTTCTAGATGGGACGGTGAAAATTCGTGGCCAAGGGTGTGTCTGTGAATTCCCCCCATGTTACCCTGCATTGGGGAATAGTTCCTTGCTCTGAGCAACATGTTTCTTCTCATCTCCCCAGCCTTGCCTTAGGTGACTCCTTCCCCTGAGCAGCTGTTGAGAGACGGCCGAGCCTTTGCCCCCTGCACATCTGCCTGCCATTGGCATGTGAAAACACCGATTAGAGGAAACACCCTGGCTGGGCAGGCTGCCCCCTCCCTTGATAAGTACAGTTGGAAACCACAGGAGTTGCACAGGCCGGCTCGGGAGCCGTGTGCCGTCCCGACCATCTTATCCGTTAATAAACAGACACTCGGGTCCTGCTGGCGTTGAGCAACGCCGACATCTGCCCGCTGAGGCAACGCGTGGGGCAGCAGCTGGCTGTGCGGCCAGCGGGGTTTGCTGCGGGCTCCCCGTGGGCTTTTGTGGGGCAGCATCCCACCACCTGTCTGTCTGTCCACTCGGGCACGTGTCACTGCTAGAAGATGCTCGGAGTAAAGAGGGATACGTTAAAAATCCTCACAAAGTCGTAATAATCAGCCCTTGAATGGCACGTCCCAGATCGCTCGTCACCCAGCTGTCCCCAGAGCACACCTCACCACCCCCTGCACCAGGCAGAGATTGAGAAACCAACCCATGCAGCTCCAGTCCTTTCCCTGCACCTGCACTCCAGTCACCACCTACGTAGAAGGCAAGCTTTTGCTGTGATTAAAGGCCATCTTCTAAAGCAGGTTTGCCATTTCAGTGCTGAGGCCGCTCATAGCATTTAGTCTGTACCTGGATGTTTGTAAGCAGGTGCACACAGCTTTGATTTCTGCCCTGCAGAAGTGCAGGTGCTGTAAGATGCTATCTATGGGACAGTCTGCAGGGACCAGCCACAGAGCTGAGGGGCTGACCTTGGTACTGTTTAGAGAGTGCCAAATCTATAGTCCCAATCCTGAGGCAAACTGCTGCTGCTTAAGTTCTCAGCTTTACAGAGATCCTGCCACCACTGAGCTTCCACAGCCTTGGATGACACCAAAATAGGATCCATGGAAGTCATCCGTCCCTTTGATGCAGCTCCTTGTCCCCTTCAGCAGGACATGGGTGATCAGGATCAGATCAGGTCACAAACAGCTGCAGTGCATGTGCCCTGTCTGCCACACATCCACATCTTTAAGCTCTTTGAAGCAATTCTGCACTTACTTTCCCATCTCCTCTAAAGCTGAGCTTTTAAAAGCCCTCCAAAGTGGTGTGTCACTACAGGCACTTCTGGACTCATGGTGAGGATGTCCCATACCGCTGTGTCCATCCAGAGAGCTACTGGCACTGGAGGAAACAGCAAGGGGGACAGGTGACCACTACAAAACCTGCCTGCTCCAGCTATGCTGCCTGTAAGACACCAAACAGAATCTCCAGCTATACATCGAGCAATACACTACACAGACTCCTTTTTGGGGTTGTGACATTAATAATGCTGCTTTAAAAGTTGCCCTGAGCACTTACTGTTTCCATCTGCCTCCTCTGAAGTTGGGATGCTGCAGTGGCAGAGCACATCCCCACTGGAAACTAAAGGAGAGGCTGCCAGGGAAACACACACAGCCCTTCCAAGCCCAACAGGCATTTTTAAGCACAACCCTACTACTTTCACAAAACCAGCCCTAATTGTTCTTATCCTGCTAAAGCCTCTCTGAGCACAGCACTGCCCCACAAGAGCTCAAATAACTGCATGGAAGGAGGGGTCTGCCCCATTGCACCCGCTGCAGCCAGGCTCAGCAGCAATGCAGCAGCCAAGCGAGACGACTTAGACACAAGGTTTGCAGGTACAATTTCAGGAATGGGGCTACTCCTTTTAGAACATGGGCAGAAAAACAGGGTTAATGCCCTTGTTATCTGGCTAACCATATTGCTGTGCTGGGCATGGTCTGCCCAGTGACACTGGCCAAGCAGGGATGCTGCAGCACTGGGAGGTGAAGGAGTAGGGCACACAGCAGTCCCAGCAAATTAACCAGACACCATGGAAAACCTGGCTTTATTCCTTACCACAAGCATCAGGAGATGAATTTTTCCTCCCCAAGTCACTTGATCCTTCCCCTGCATGCAGCTCACCTATCCAAGCCAGAGTGTTGCAGCAGAAGAGGGGCTCACCACAGCCAGGGATGTGGAGGGAGCAGAGCATGGCTCTGCTCTCCCTGTACAGCACCACATCCCAGGTGATGGGCTCTCCCTGTACAGCACCACATCCCAGGTGATGGGTTGACACAGGCTGCTGAACCTGACACTGCTCTGACACTGCTCCAGCAGGCCAGAGCTGAGGCACACATGACTCATTTATAAATTATATACTAAAATTATATACTACTTCTTTTTGTATTCAAATACTGTCAAGCAGAAATTCCGCAGCAATTTGCTTTGTTTCTTTGATCATGGGATTGCTATTCTTCTTTCCTTGGGGAAAAACATGCCCTAAAAACAAACAAATGCTGCACTGGAAGTAAAGAGCCCACTCCTTTGAAACCTATGGAGAGACACTTAGAGCTGTTAAAAGACACACACTCATCCCTAAAAACCAAGGCTATCCCAAACTGTGATGCTGAAGGACACCAGGAGGCCCTCAGCAACCCCAGACTGTGGTTTCACAACCTTGCAAATATTTTCCCAACTCCTAATCTTACCAATAAGTGGAACAGGACAGGCAATCACTATCAGCATGTGAAAACACAGGGCTTTCTCTGCCAGGGCTGGGGCAGCTACTGATGTATTCCAACCCTGCTCCAGGACAGCCACTGCTTTCCACTGACAGCGCTCAATTTATTCCTGTCACTTTGGTGAAGCCTCCAGCTTTCCCTACCACTGACTCAAACTCTTGTTGGTTTTGTAGATCTGGAATAATCCCTTTGGCCTCATGGCAGCAAGCAGTGTGAACCCTGCCTGCATATATCGGATCTGAAGTGGAACTGAAGTCTCGTTGTCAAATTCCATTCCAGAGCGCCAGTAGGATCCTGTAATCCCACGGCTCCGAGAAAGCTTTAAGAAAAAACAGAAATCTAGTGTGCATCACAATCAAAACACCAGCAATGCCTGGATATCTACCTATGTGGATGTTTGGACTAATTTCCAGCAGAAAAGGCACAAGGTGAGTTTTCCTCTACACCTATGCAAATCCATCTACATCTGCACATTAGCTACTAAAACCTCTTAACCTCTCCTTCTGGGTGACAACTGTCATTTTCCTATATGGGGCCTGATGTGACATTTGCGCCAGTTGGAAGCCTCCAACCATCAGCTGCAGACTTGGGATCAGACCCTCTGTGAGTGACCCTGGGGAGGAGCAGCATTCCAGGATAAGGTGGGAGTTTGAAGCCCAGCACAGAAATACATCTCTCAAGCGCAGGGCTTGCCTCTCCATCACCCTTTGCTCTGAGCTCCTTCAGCTCACAGTCTCAATCCACAGCTGCTCTGAGTCAGCCCCGTGCCACAGAATTGCATGAATTCAGTGCTGAGCCTGAACTAACAGAGCCAGGCTCTCACGAGGCTTATCAGCTGGGGCTGGGTGCTGCAGGGGCTCAGCACCTCCCCTGCTCCCGGCGGGGCCGTGGCGCGGCTCCAGCCGGCTCCGGGAGGCAGCGGAGGAGCTCGCCCGTGTCCGCTGGCAAAACGAACGCCAGCCTCGTATAAGAAGCACGCCTCGGAAAGCCTGGAAATCTGACAGCTTTTTGTGCTGTAATAATGCAATCCAAAAGACTATCGGGATTGTATAAATATTTGTACAGACACTTATCGCTGGAGCAGTCAGATACTCGGGCTCCCTGCATCAGCTGATCGGCTTAAAGTCCTCGCCTCCTCTGCTAAACCAAAACCGTGCAACCCCGGCATCACCATCCCCACAGCGGAACATAAAGCCTCTGTTTATATAAATAGTCTCCAGCCTCTACCCTCCCTACTTGCTGGGCGGTTTACAGCGAAATAAAAAGTGGGATCGGATTCCCAGCCCACTAGAAAAGAACAGGAGCAGGATGTATGTTTTAGCCAAGGAATTAATTCATTATTATTAATACAATGAGTGCTCGCTAGGAAATGCTTGTACTTTGCCACCATAATTAAATATTCTCACTCATGCAGCTCTCAGCCTTCAGAAATTAGTATTGCATTTTATAGTCCAGTTCGGGGTTCTTTTAATAAGAAAATACTTTCACACTGAATTTTTCATTTTCTGCTGGCACGGGAAGGCAGAAGATCTCTGAACATCCATGCCCATTTGCCTTTCTGAACAATTTCAAATACTTTTTTTGCAGTGGCGTAGAGTTTTCAAAATGAAAAATCCTCTGTCCTTTTTGCTCCAGTACAAGCTCAGTCTTGGTGAATAAAACGGGCCCCATCACCATGGGTGCCTCGCTCTGCACTTCTGCTGCTGCTCTTCCTATCCCTAAGGAACTGGTGAGCTAAACCACCAGTCTCTTTATGAGCAGGTACCTATGCAAGGTTTGTGAGGAAAACTCGTTCAAGAAAGGACTCTCCACAGCACAAGGACTCCAACACCTCACCCAAGTGAAGGGCTGGTTTCTAATCTCTTTACTCAAGGTCTGTTGGCTTCAGCCAGCTGCTCTCGGAAAACAGGCAGCAGAATCCACCCCTCTGTCTCGGTGAAATGGGTCAAAGACACATGGGATTACTACTAATTTGGAAAGAAAGCACCCAAGACATAATGTAATTCCACCACTAGATTTTATCGTTCTTACTCACAATGAGCAAATACCAGGGGAATCACTGAGCAGAGAGCTCAGAAGGAAACCAGACCCAGCTCCTTCCTGCCGGAGCCAACCAGAGCCACGGCCACAGCCAGGCAGCCCCAGCTCCCCATCTGGGTAACCAGCCACCAGAGCAGGTGAGCCTCACCTGCCTCACCCTTTCCACAAAAGAAGAAAGCATTGGGGCTCGGGTTCAGGGATTTAATTTCTCCTCTTTACCCTCAGATGGATGCGTGCAATCGCTCCGTTTTGCCATCGCTGATTTAGCTAATGCTCAGCTCCAGCAGGAAACATCTTAACTCTGAAGATCTGATGATTGCCCCAGCAATCAGTTGTTCAAATAGTTGAAAATTAAGACTATTGCACACGAAGTAAATTAAGTAATTTTCTACCCTCCTAGGGTCTCCCAAGTCTATCAGATTTCCCACAACTGGTATGTCATGATGCCTCATTACTGTAAAGAAAATACAGCTCTGTGAGTCCTTTAAGTGGCCTACCCTCAAGGACTCGGGGAAAAAAAGATCTTAAAAACACAGATCCCACTGCAAATGTAACAGAAGACCATCAGAAGAGCTAGTTTATCAACTCCTGTGCTCAAGTCTCAAAGCCTAGGCCACATAAAACCCCAAAGAAGAGTGTTTGCAGCTGTTCTCCACCACACCAACTCCGTGCCCTGAGACGAAACCATCTTTGGTTTTGTTTGCAAGGACAGCAGCAGAATCAGGGCTGAAAAAGATGCCCTCCAAACCCAAAAAGACTGCAATCTGATCATAAAACAGGTACTACTTCAGCATCCTTAATACAGCAGTACGACACCTCGATCTCCTTCCTAAAATAAGGCAGCTTTTAGGCCATGACTGATTATTTTTAAAGAAACATTTTGAACTGAGCCTGCAAACACTCCCACTGCAATGCCATGGGATGCTCTGTTAGCTTTAGTCATTAAAACAAGCCTTCAGCACGGGGACGGTGCTGTGCTGCTTCCCATCGCTCCCTGGATCCCTTCCACCCTGGCTGCAGCATCACGGAGAGGTTTTGTTCCCAAGCCCAAACAATCTGGAAGCATTCCCAAGCATTTAGAAACCTTGAGCCCAGCAATAAGCACTCAGAATTACGGTAATCACCTGGTGGAGACCACTCTAACTTCAGTTTTATGTTGTGACTTTCATTGAAAGTCCTCTGGTTTGGACTATATACACATTTTATTTTATTTTGCAGCACAAACTAAGACCTAGTTGGTCTTAAGCCAGAGATGAGCCTTTTTAAGATGAAAATATATAAATCAGTCACTTATTTTCAGCTAAAAGGAGAGGAGATGAGAAAACCCCACTGGTAAGAGCTTTTTAGGACAGTCACAAGTTACCAAAGGAGGGGACAAATAGCCACCCCATATTCAAATGTAGATAAGGCCCTTAAAGAGTCATCACTTTATAGACTGGTGGGGAAATAAAGAGGGAAAGAAAGCAAATTCTATTAACACAGTTAAATATTTTAGTATGTGCATCAAAGCCTGTCCAGCAATAGCTTTGCACTGTGTTTTTTCAGCAGAACCTGACCCACGAGGTCAAACCCCACCATGAAGGTCCATCAAGACACACAGGGAATCCTCCTTTGATTCAAAAAATGGAGAAGAAACTGGAGCTTTTGCCAAAACACCAGCCATGACTGCCAAAAATGCCAGATTCACTGGAGGCACCTCAACTTGAGAACCCACATTTCAATGTTACTCGTGCTTTGCAAGGGGCTGAAGGCACACATCAACCCTTCAAGACCAGGGGGAAAAAAACCACACCTCAGCTGACCATCCCAACCCAGATAAACACCAGGGAGGAGAGGTTTCAAGCTCCCACACACAAGTGTGTGCACAAACCAGATGGAAAGGTCCCTGTGCTGAGCCCGAAGCATTTTTCCTGGCTTGTATGGGATACAAGAGCCTGAGAAATGCCAGGGGCCTGCTTGCCACCAGCATAATCCCAAACGCTTCCCACAGCCTGGGTGTTTAGGCCTTGCACATACCCCCCTTCCTTCTCCATCCCTCCTGGTATGCAGGCAGCCAAAAGGAGATGGCCCACCGTGGCACAAGAACGTTGCACAAGCTGTGACTCTCCCCTGGTTACCCCTTATCTATCCCTGAGCCCCGATAAAAATCCACCTATGACCTCCTGCTCCTTTTTATTTATATTACTTTTTGCTTTTGAAACCTTGCTCAGCTCTCGGGATCCTAGAAGAGATCTGCAAAAAGCCCAGCCCTACTCCCACTAGAAATGCCATGATTTTAGTATTTTGCTTGGAAATGGGTGCATGCAAAAGGCAAATGGTGTAAGGAAACCAAGGAGAGCCAGAGCAGTTCCTCCCATCCTCTCCCAACCAAGCCTGCTATTCTTGGGCACCGTCAAACTGAAGGAATTTTCCCTTTCCCTCTCCTGACAATACATTATTTGTACATGTTTACGCTGAGGATTAAATCCTCATCCGGGCTGGAGATCGTGGCTCATTCACAGCTTCTGCCCTTCAATGGAGCCTCCCCTGAGCTGCCTTTCCAGGGCTCTTTAGCAGCTCCCTGCACAGGGAAGGCAGCCCACGGCCAGAACCCACAGGTACAATCCAGTACAGCAGCTGGCAACCACGGGAAATTACTCAGTGCACGACCACAGGGACTCGGTTTCAGCTGGACAAACACCTTCTCCACGGTGGCTAACACAGGACTCTCCTGCCAAGCACCAGCTCACCCCTTATCTCTCCACTGGGACTCACTCCTTTATCTCCCCATCAGGACTCAGAGGGGATGTTGTTTCCTGATCCCATCATCCTGGATCAGGCCATGAATCCTCCTAACCAGGTAACTCCCCATGGAAAGGGGCACCCACAGAGGTTCCCAACGCCAGGATGGGGCCCAAACCCTATGGCAAGCACAGTACTCATAGTGAAATACCCCACTTCTCCCTCAAAAACACTCAGTGGAGTTTCATTTCCCTGCCAGCAGGCTTGAATAATAACATTTTAAATGCCAAGATTTATACGCAGACACTTATAAATGTATTCCATTATAGCCTTTACAAAACTACATTTCAACCTAAACATTCAATTAATGTAATTAAATTGCTACCTGGCGGTATTATCTAATTTCACTTTGGATCTGTGCTATTGAAAAGCATGTGTCTTTTAGCACTCCGACTGGCAAGACATGTGATAAACAGACCTATAAACATGTTGGCTCAACCGAGCTGTTTAAAAATAAATTAGCAAACTATAAAAATAAACAGTAACATACATATGTACTCAATTATGAACTAACTCTAATTTTTGTTCTGAAATACTGTCTTTGACCTTAGTCATAAACAAGCACTATTAAAAAAACATAATATCTCAACAGACAGAAGGGCAGGGATTAAATGCTCATCGCGCGCGGCAGAATGCAAAATAAGGGATGAAAAGAAAGAAGAGAAGAAAGAAAAAGCAGGGGGGGAGCTCACCCTTTATTAAATGCAGCAACCTATACCCACCGCAAGCGTTTATGTTGATTAAAGCTGCTTGGATTCAAGACAAAAAAAGTTAAAACCTACTGAAGTGCACATGGAGGAAAACCTTGTAAGGGTTCAGCGGGAGGAAAATACCGTTTTAGCTTGCGTGGGAGGGAGGGAGGGAGGGAGGGCAGTGTGGGTCCCACAGAGCCACCCATGGCCTTCAGCTGTCCAGGTGCAAACCCTGCTACTGTCTTACAAGAACCCGAGAACATATGGCAGAAAGGTGGGAAGCGTCCTCGCGCCTGCCGCTCCGCAGCCGAGGGGGAAAAACAAACAAACAGATTTTTTGAAGGCTGCAGAGCAGCGTCCAGACCATGTTTTTGCCATTAATCCAGAGCTCCCGTAAGAAAAGAACAAGGCACTGTGCTACAACTGCCAGCACTGCTCTGTTTTCTCCTGGAAGGAAGGAAGGAAGGAAGTGTTGATACTCAAAAGGCACATTTTGCACCCAGGGCTGAGATTTTCAAGGCTTTCAGGCTACACAGGGGGCACCAATGACTCTCCCCATAGCAGAACCCAAGCCCACATACACGCCCATGGGCAAAACCTCACAACAAACCCAAAATCAACAGCAAAAGTAGTTGAGCAACTACTAAGCTCATCCATGGAGAACCAACCCAAGACACCGACTGCCGTCAGGCTGTCTCCCCAAAAAATCCTGTATAAATAAACAAGAGGAGGCAACTCATGTTTGTCAAGACACGGGCCCAGGAGCAGGCAGAGAGAGGTGGGTGGAAAGATGCCCTGCCCCGGGCCAGCTCCTTGCTCTCAGTGGGACACGGAGACTCAGCCCCGCAGTCAGCAATGAGCCAGCGGCTGACATCTCCACTAACAAGAAGGGCTGCCAGCTGCTGAGGCAAAACCAAAACATCCACAAGGCATGTTTCTCAAAGGATGCAACAGCAAGGGTCCATAGGAGACAGCAAGAGCACCATCTCTTTTTTTATCCTTTTTTTTTTCCCCCAAGGACCGCACACTGGCAGAAGCTGGATGCCATTGAGCTCCGTGCACCGGAGGAAACACCAACTGGATGGTGAAAGAGGGAGACAAGCAGGGCTGTGATGGGTCTCAAGGGTGAGTCAGGAAGACCACACAGCTTAAGTCACTTCCAGCCATCAGAGTTGGAACATGCTGCTGCTTGGTGAGATGGAGCCAGTGACCTGTCCTCCACAGCCCTCAAAACTATGAAAAAACCCAAAAGAATTTACCTTAATTTCTGGGGCAAACATTTCTGGTGACTACACAGACCCTCCTTTTTCTTCTTTCCTGTTTTTTTGTTGTTGTTGTTTTGGTTTTGGTTTTTTGTCGTAGTTTTCCAATAAATGTCTACCATTCCCTTAAGCAACATCTGGATGCTGGAGCCTGGGAATGGCCATGAAGGATCAGTCAAATGTCAACCAGCAAAAGCACCAGCAGAACGCAGAGCTGCTCTCAGCATGGTGACTTTTCCATGATCCAGCAGCAGGAACATCCCACACACCTGGACTGACCAGCCCTCAATGTTACACTCCTGTTTCAGTCCACACCACAGCTATCCCCTCACTCTTCCTCCAGAGCTGGGTATCTCAACCACATTGTAAGAGCAAAATTAGAGTAACAACAGGTCCTGTCCAGACTACCTGGTCCTTTTCTCTTTCTCTGGCAAAAAACTTGAAACCCAGCTGTGTCCCAAGGCCATCTCCCCAGCCCACAGCATACCATGACCACGAAGTAATGACAATAAAAAACTGCAATTAAAGCTAGTTTAAAAACAAATGCCATTTTCTGCCCATCCTCCCTGCTTTGTTACCAATAAAAAACACTTACAGCCACTATTCATGCAGACATAAAGTGCTAATGGCTACCTGTTAACATGTTTCATCACGCCAACATTTTTGCTCTGATTTTGACAGTTCCCTTTTTGTTATTTTAAGCTAAGGGAGTGCTAATCTAGGCTGGAATTGAAGGCTGCAAGAATTACAGTCTACATCAACTGCACAGTTACTGACATCATTTCCTTCCACTCTGCACCATTTCATGGACACAGTTTTCTTGCAGCCAAGCTCTTTTCCAGACTATAAGAAGTTGGAAATGCAGGAGCACAGCTGACTGGGAAGATTGTAAAATGTTGCTGAGAAGTCCTGTGAATTCTTCCCCCAGCCTGGTGTGGGGTTTAGGGCCAACGGCATGGGAGAGAGCAGTGTGAATACCAAAATCCAATGTACTGGAAAAGTCACATTTAGTGTCTTACAGAGAAAAAATTAAGTGGCCAATCCTGTATGACTTCAGGGATGAATCTTCAGGATTAGAACAATTTCTGGTGCATATTGGCCTGGCAGGTCCCGCCTGATTTACACCTCAAGGGTTGCCCTAGGTGTGACTACAGGTGATTCACTGACTCTTCTGGATGTGGGAAGAACAAAACTCCTCAGGTATCACCCCAGCAGTCACTGACACCAGCTGGACATGAGGACAGGTACCTGGTGTCCTCCACACAAAGATGTGCTGGGCACCTTTGCCTGCCTCACGTGAGCACACATTGAGAATACACCTACTGACATCCACAGAGCCACAGCAGGTGAAAATCTGCCTGAGTGAAAGAAGAGCTTGGTCCTCTGATTACCAACAGCTCAGGCCAGAGCCACAATCTGATTTTCCATGGGGCTGGAGAGGGACAGAAGCTCTTTCGTCCCCAGAGCTGTGGCAGCCCTGCTGAGATCCCCAGTGGTTTTGAGGGCACACACAGGGACGTTTCCTTTCCCCAGCTTTGCAACTGTTTGTTAGAGCAAATTAAGAGTCCTAACAAGACTTACTGGAGGCCATTGGAAGGAGGTTAAGAAACACAACTTATCTGATGCAATCAGCAATATAATGCAACCTCCCAAGTCCCAGTTCGGGCAAAATACATGCAAGTAACCAGAAGGGATGGGCACAACCTTGAGGGAAGAGTTGGGGATGCTCCAGCCCAATCCACAATGCTGGAGAGGGAAGACAAGACAGCACAGCAGGGAATAGGAAATTTCCTGCCTGCTTTGTGTCTTCTGCTGCTTCCAAGGGCTCCCACTCTGTACAGGACAGGAAGAGGACACCAGATCTCTGGCCTGACTCAAGATGGCCAGTTTTCTATGTTTTTTTGAAAAAGACTGCTTCACAGTACAAGGAGGCTGATCAAAAGGGAGACCTTTACCTGCTGGGCTGAACAGTAAACATGGGCAGGCTTCCCCACCTAAGCCTTGCCAGCTGATTGCTGAGAGGGCAATGTCACAACAGGTTGAGGTTGCCTCATCTGCAGACCCTGTATGCTCCCAGGATCCTGATGAGGACGAGCAAACATGGATCCCCACAGGAATCATTAGCCAGAGGGTGTTCACTTACAGCAAATCCTGGTGTGGAGCCCCAAGACTTGCTGTGCACACCTGGCAAGAGGGATGGGAGGGCAGTGCTGCCCACACGGGGAGGCTTCCACGACAAACTGGGCTGGGAGGCTGAAAGGCGAGAGAGCAGATAGTATTTTCGAGGGAGCATGAGATAAGAGGAGGTGGAGTTTCCCGATAAAGAGGATTTCCCTGCTCAAATATCAAAGGATCCACACTAAGAAAAGGGGGGAGAAGGGGAATTACATCAGTCTGAGGCACACTTTCTCTTTTAAACTCTGACCTTCTATTGTCTGTCTTCTTGACTAGGATTTAAAAGCCCTTTGTTGGGCTGTGTTACATGGTGTGATCTAGAAAGCCGTCACAGACGAGGCACCGTGGGCTTTCGGCTGCGCCGACGCTCGGGCTCCCCCCGTGCCTACACCGGACTTTCAGGAGGCGCTGAGCCAGCTCAGATAAGTCAGCACTTTCTATCAACACCCCTTCGAGGCCAAGCCGCAGCTTGTGATGCCTCTTCCAGCATGGCCAACAGCCTGGTGGAGCTGGGCTTCACCCCAGAGCAGCTTCCAGACATGAGGTGGGCTGCTCATCATTCCAGCCCACCCTCACCTCCCTCCAAGTCCCCCCAGGCTCTCCTGGCAGCGTCCTTCCCATCCCAAACACAAACAAATGGGTGAAGAGCAGATGATGGAAACGTAACAGATGCCTAAAATGGTTTAGAGTGATCTACGAGCATCTTTTGGTTATAATGCTCCATTAATGTGACATTTATGTGGGGTAATATAATACTGCTCACTTAGGAGCACCTACACCAGCCAGTTAGGTTTCCTGGTGTGTGCAAGGATAACCAGGAGGGTTTCAGCATGTCCAGGGACCCTACAGATGGAGTTACAGGGCACAGGAGGCACCACTGCCTAAAGGGGACGTGTCGGGTCTATCCCTGAGGGAGCAGAGGTCGGTGGATATTAGGCATTGCTGGAGATATGTCTCAAGAGGCAGAACTGGAGAGCTCCAAATGGGGAAAAACCTGGCTTGGACCTATGGAGCCGAAGAGTCCCTCTCTGCGGAACGGGAAACACGATACTGAGCCAGGTCTGACCCAGTCCCAAAGGCACAGCCTTGCTGTCATCCCCACACAAGCTGCAGCACAGCTCGAGCATCCATCTGATTTTACAGCAGCCAGTGTCACACTCTGTAACTAAATGCACCCTTAATGTCACCCGGGCCTAACAAGGGCTCCTGTTTTGTTCCCCTGATTTATAAACACGGTGGCAATGGGCTGGAGAAGGGACGGCCTCACAACCGCAAGCCTTCGTTATTCCCCACAAATGACTTGTTTGCAGCTTTTGAACTGCCTAATTTGTTTTGCCCCTACATTTTGGTCATTCATCTCATCTTCTCCTAATGGTGCTCTGAGCACTGACACTTTGGGAAACATCTCAAATGCTGTAACCCTCACATGGCCCCGGGGAGGTGAAAGGACCAAGGGCAACTGCTGAATCTTCCCACAACAAGAGAGGGATCATCCATCTCCTCTTCCCTCCTCCTCGCCCGCTGCCTCCACCCCGGGCACTGTTCTCATCTCAGCGTGTTTGAGTAGAACAAAAAACGAGGCCACATGAAGCCATTTCAGCACCTCTGGATGTCAAAGGCCACAGACTGTACCCAGTGACCTGGAAGGTCCTCCCCAGACATTTGCTCCTACGGCTCTGCCTCTAAGAAAAAGCATCTGAGAAATCACAAGGCTGGTTGCATTCAGACTGTGGCAATGCCATTCAGAGAAGAGGGAAAATCAACTGGCACAGTCTGCATTTTGGGCGAGTGGGGAAAGAATTAAATCAGAATCTGGAGTCTGATCAAAAGCCCAATTCAACGAAATTCCACTATTTTGGCACTGTGTTTCAACACCTAGGTGCACGCTGGGTAGAAAATGAACAATCCAAGGCTTTTCACTTTGCATGCCCAGCAAAAGCAGTTGACAGGTTTCAGCATTTAGGAATAAATGCGGAAAGTATCAACAGTGTATTGTCACTAGCCTTTTGCCAGACACCAGGAAATCCAGAAGAGTCATCTAATGTCACAGGCAAAAAGCTGAGGACATAGCAAGTGTCACCGAAGGACAGGCAGAACAAACACAGAACAAACTCCTACCAACAGATTAAATTCATGTCACGGTATTTTACCCACATTTTGCACTACTCAGATACCTTGAAATACGTGCACGCAACCAGAGCCACGACAGCAGACCTTCAAAGATGTGAGAGCCACAGATTAAAAACATGTTGGAACGCTTACCGTGTCCAGTGCCAAAAATGTGTCTCTAACCTGTAGGGAGAAATGGGTGTGGAGCTGCTCAGGGAACGCTCACACAGCAGGGTACAAGGTCCCCCTCTTTGTTTCTCCCTTGTAAGAGAAACAGCAACTAAAACATGACTGAGGAGCTGTTTCACCTCCCCAAATTTTTTTCAGAAGTACACAGAGCCAGATGGAAAAATGAGGTGGGAATCAGAGAAATCCCATGTGATTTGTGAAGACTAAAGCCACTTCGCCACGAACCAACATGAACAACTGATCTTGGTGCTCGGCTGAGCATGGTGCTTGCTGCTTCTTTTTGGGGACTTCAGTCACCTCCTGAGTGGCACTGAAGCGCTGCAAGCAGATATAAAAACGTACACAAAGCCTAAAAGTATTTCCCTGGAATTGAAGCTCAATTTACAGCTCCCAAGACTGAAGGGTGTGTTTGAGCAGCCCTTTGTTGCAAGGGTTTTGTCAAGGTATGTTCTGACTTGTCCCCTGCATGGTTGTGCAGTAATTCTTGATACTGATAGTCAATTACTTTGTCCACGTCACTCAAACACTGACTTTTTTTCTGCTTTCTCTCCCTCTCAGCACGGCTAATCTGGGAAAGACAACACAGAGTGAAACCACCACTTCAAAAGGCATTACCTCCTGGCCAGTCCGGGCTGCCCTCCAGCCCTGCCGGGCACAGGTAGGAAAGCGACCTGCAGAGCAAAGAGCCCTCCTTATCCTTATCTCTCTTAAAATACCACTGGGCCCAGGCTCCAAAACTTCCTTGCCGACTGGATAAGCACTTACCCAGGTAATCTCATTACAGCCATTGTTCTCCAAAGGTTAATAAATACTTACCATGATGAGTAAAGGCTCCGCAATCTGACCCCAACGCAGCAGAAGCGATTGCTCAGGGCCAAATTTTCATACTCTTTATTATGCTGAACACCATATTCCTCTGCTAACAGAGCAGCCTTAGCACCAAAATAAATGTGACTGCTTGCAAATAAGGTGTTGGTCCCTATTCTGGCCTCAAGTTTTTTGTGTTGCCATCATTGTGATGGCTCTGAAAATTAGCAGATGCTGCCAGTTCCTAATAAATACATGACTAAATTATTCTGAAACAACAGCAAAAGCAAATTAGAGAAAGAATAAAATTCAAGGAGATGCCTTTCGCTCCGATTTTCAACATGTGGAAGAAAATAATTACAGGCTTTTGTTAATTTAAGGAAACACTTTTTCTCCCATCAGACGTGAGGTGTGAATTATGTAAACATGATTTGAATTCGACTGGGGTGACATACTGTAGCCCCACAACAAATTTAAATTTGAGAGTTACGGAATGGAAAACCAGGTTTCCAAGAGCTTCTTAGCAAGAGCAGCAGCCACCACCTTCCCCAAGGCCAGGCCAACACCCATGAGGACGGACATCCCCATCAAGGTGGAAAGCAGCCCAGTCAGCACACCATAAAATCCGCCTAACTCCCAAAATACCACAGACAAGGAGGGCTCTCCAGCCCGACAACACACATTTCAAAGCAATGCTACCCGCTGGCTGCCCTGTTGGGATGATTAAAACACATTACCTACTTGTTGCAAAACTTCTACTGGCAAAGCATATAGGTGAGGTGTACCTCTAGATGCGCCCAGAAATCCATATGAAACCTCCACCTTGCCACAACACTGAACAAAACTCTAAGTAAGACAAGATAAGCAGGCAACTCTCTTTCAATGGAGGCTGTCAAATCGTTGTGCAGTCATTAGCAAGTTAAACTTAATCCCCTTCACAGGAGCTCCATTTTCCTAATTAGTGCAGGACGTAAACCAGATTTTCCATTTGATTTCCAAGCAAAAAATTCAGAGGGGCAAACAGAATGGAAACGAAATAAAAGAAAATAAAAATAAAAATCTTTTAGATTTGGTTTAATGACCAAAAGTTTCCAAATTTTTATTTTTTTTTTGGCCAGGCAAAGCTGTACCTAAATTCACTCAGTCAAACTTTCCAGCAAATATTTTATCTGCCAAAAAAAGGCTCTCATTTTTCAGGTGAACACACCACTACCGGCTGAAATTGAAACAGAATCCTCACCATGCACCACCCCAAGATGAATTTTTTGTGACTTTCCCAAAGCCCCCCAGACAACGAGGGAAAGCACCAGGACCAAAATTTGGTCAGACTCAGTTTACGTGCCTCTGGGCTGCTCAAGGAGGTCTTCAAGATGCCAAGGGCTGCAAGGGGCAACCAGCCTCCCATACCAAGGCTTGCACAGCACCCTCACCACGACTCTGCACCTTCTCCTGCCACTGCCCTGACTTCATTTTGGGAGGTGGCCAATTTAATGTGATTATCAGTCTAGTATGGATCAAACCCAAAAGCCAGGCTAGGCAGAGAAACCCCAGAGGTGTTTCTGCTTTGCTCTTTACCCATGAAAACCTCGGCTCTGGAGCCTCTGAGCCCACACCTCCTTCCTCAGTGACGCCCATACAGCACCTGTGCATGCTCCCCTGAAATGCACCCTGCACACAAACCACAGCCACAGAGACTCTCCCATGCCAGGAGGCAAATAAATGGGAAGAAGGGTGATGAGGATCCAAGGGAAAGCAGGCCAGCCTGCCAGAGCTGCACACCGGTCAATGCTGAGCTATCAAGGGAAAATGGACCTTGCTTACGCCAGTCGTTGACCCCAAAGCCACAAGAAAAGACAGCAATGAATTTAAGACAGAGGATGAGTTTTAATCCAGCCATTACTTTTTTTAACATCTGCTATTTCCGTGTGGAGCAGCTGCTCACCCCAGCTCTGGGCTAACCTTGCTGCCCTGCCCCACAAATCCCACCCCCTCAGGTTTTTGGGGTGATGACTGGTTTGATGTCTCACGTCAGGAGAACAAGGCACCAGCTGCCCTGGAACCTCATCAGCCAGCTAAAGAGAAAAACACCTCCTGACACAAACAACCTTGATGACTCCTGGCCTGCCGCTACCCTTCTCTTCTTGAGGAAACTTACTGAGGAAGCAGTTTTGGAGCAGGGCCAGCTGTGTCTTGATCTTGAGAGGCGTCTTTGATCCCTCTCAATCTAACTTTAAAGACAGAGTGGTATTAGATCCAATGTCTAAGAATGCCCTTCAAGCAGCAGTTGAAGACCTCAGGGAGAGGCCTTCAACCAGACCTTATCCATTCAGAACTGGTTCAAAAAAACTCAAGTCTCTGACCCTGACCCTGTTTTAAACTCCTTTCCCCCCACCACCTCCACTAGAAATGACCATCCCTTGTGCCAGCCACCAACAGCAACAGCTGTTGATTAAGTCAGTTCCATCTCTGACTAATTTCTTGACCTGATCTGCTTTTAGGGCAGATAAAACTTGTGCAGAATCTTCTTGAAGGCCTGCTGCTTTTTAGCCAAAAATGAGTAAGACAAAAACATGCCCAGGAGCAAAAGGAATGGATTGCACCAACAGACTCATCAATAAGTAAATAATATTTATCATGAGCTCTGCACTACAGCATTTGGACAGACACAAGATGAGCTCCAGTTTGGTGCCTGCGCTTGCCAGCTGGTCACATCCAAACGCTCTCCATCACAACATGCTTTGACTAATAGGGACATGGCCCAGCACTGAGCTGGGGATGCAGGTGCCCATGCTCCAAGGGATGGTGTTTTAGGTACCAAAATTGTTCCCTGCACATTGAGACCCTCCAAACGCAGGCAGAGGGGAAGACCAGCTAGGGCTGTCCACCCTCACCACCGCCAGATTACATTTCCACGGCAGCTGCTCCCTTTGTCTACACCCCGTAAAGCCAAACCAGCCTAAAAATTAATTTAATCTGCTGTAAACCCAAGTGTCAAGCACTTAGATGGCAGCTAAAAGCGCCACTCTCAGATAAGCGAGTGACACGGGCTAATAATAGCCTGCTCATGAGGGGAGCGAGAGCGGACATTTTGTGTAACCAAAGAGGAACCCGTGCCTGGGAACGGCCAGCGCCGGCAGGTCCCAGCCCCGAGCCCACCCGGCCTCTCCTGTGATTAGCTGCACTAATACCACCCTGACCTCTCTTTCAAGCTCCGAGGCAACAATAGTCCTGGCTTTTGTTAGAGGGGAGAACAGAATGCCACCTTTTACAGCTCTGCAATCATAGCTGCTTCCCTCCCTTTTCATCTCCCAGAGGCTCTGCACCAGACCTTGCTCACCGGGGAGGGATGGTTAACCCTCGCTGGGAGGGGTGCCAGGGTCCCTGCAGGCTCCTCTTCTCCCACATCCCTTCATTTGCAGGGAAAACACCAAACAAGCCCTTTCTGGTGAAGGATGCAGGTGCGCAACAGGGCTCTTCTCTGCCTGACATTGCCATAGGCAGGAAGTACCTGGAGGGCACTTCAAGCCCCTGAGCTGCATCAAGAGGTCATCAAAATCCACGCTGAGCTCTCCCCCCTCACTCTGCCCTTGAGAACTGCCTTGAACACACCCATTGACCAGGAAACGGTGTCACTCAGGTGACCTTCTTTTGTCCAAATTTAAAAAGAGCAGCACAGAAACAAAGGAGAGTATGTTTTCCAGAGCAGCACATCCCAAAGCTCAGGAACCCACCCAGGGATGTGGCACAAGGTGTTGCTGTGAATGTGTATGTGGGTTTGCATGCAAGGCTCTTCCCAAAAGAAGAGGGTGCATACTCAGAGATGCTCGCTTCCCACTGCCCATGGGCTGGAACAGGGCTCACTCAGGACCTGGAAAAGACCAACCCTCATCCACTTTGGGATTCCTGAGGGAGTAGGGCACCTCATCCGCCCCCACACCCCTCCCTCTCTCCTTCTTCTCAACAAGGGCTACAAGGAGCACGGGGAGCTTTCTCCCGGGGCGTGCAAGGGTCTTGGATGCACAGCTGACTGCACGTGTCAGTTATGCTCCAAATGGGTTGTCACAGGTCAAGGTTCTGCAGGCAGCAAGAGCAAATGCTATTTTTAGACAGGATAAGGTCACGGTGCTTTTAGAGACAGTGAGGTCTACAATAAAACCTATTGATCAGTCTCTGGAACTAGCGCTCCGGAGAGACGCCTAAATTGAAACAAAAATTGCCTGGCCGTTTTCTCTATAGACTCGGTGGGTAAAAGCTTGTTGGTCTTTCAGGAGATAAAATAACTAAGAAGAACCTGCGTACAGACCACAGTTGTCCATTTAAGTGGATGCACAGGGGGGGGAAAAAAGGGAAAGTGAGACCTACGAGAGAAAACAGTGGGATGCTCCAAGCATCTTTCTGCCATAGTGACAAGCCAGCTGCCCCAAGGGTGAGGGCCATCCTTCCCATGCCCTGACTCCAATCTCCACAGCCCAGGTGTAAAGGCACTACACCAAACCTGACCTGTAAGAGAATTAATGCTTTACTTGCATCTTGGAAGGTAAGGAAGCCTCTGAAGGCATTAATCACTGGGGTCCCTGACAGCACATGCACATTCACCATCCCTGGAAGTTTTCAAGGCTGGGTTGAATCAGGCTCTGAGCAACCTGGTCTAGTGGAAGGTGACCCTGCCAGTGGCAGGGGGGTGGAACCAGATGAGTTTTGAAGTCCCTTCCGACCCAAACCATTCTGTGATTCTCTCTGGCCATTTGTGTTTTGGTGATGAATTTCACCCAGCTGACTCATGGAGGCCCAAAGATGAAAAACAGACCAGTATTTCAGCCAGGCAAACTATTTAACTGGATGGTTCACCCATCTCCAAGGTTTTCACAACAAATTCCAAGCACTTATTCAGGTCACAGATAAACCAAAATTTAACCAAAAATACCACAAAGCACTATCACACCTTTAAGTTCAGCTCTAAGTCCACCACAAGGACATAAATCCCTCTGTATCTCAAGAGGATCTTTACTGTACTGGAGGCTTGGAAACACAGGGACAAGCATGAAACCATGGAGTATCTCCATTCATCACCTGCCCCACTGCCACAGCCTCACTCACAAACCAAGCATGCCACGGTTAACATAATCCATACATCACACTTTGACATGGGTGACCCCATTAGTGAGTGAGTCCCAGACAGAGCACCCCACCAGACATCAGCCACATAACTACCAATACATTTGGAGGAAATAATAATAATAATAATAATAATAATAATAATAATAATAATAATAATAATAACTACAGGTAAACACTATTAAGCTGCGAAAAGCTAGTGTGGGTGGTGGGACACGTAGTTTACTTTCTGCTCCAGACAATAACACCATGAGCAGAGATATACATTCAGCTGCTCAGGTAAAAGCAGATCATGTGGGAATTAAAGCACTCACAAGCCTGCAGTGTGGCTTGCTCACCATCCGACTGCCAGGTTAGGCTGCAGTTTAAGTTTCTGCATAATAGAGAGGGCAGGATGTAAAATCTCAAGCAGTATTATCCGTACAGTGACTGTGCTGCAGAGGAATCATAATAAAAAACATGTTTCAAAGCAGTACAGTAACTGTGATTCTGGAAAAAAAAGAAGAGAAAACAACAACAAAAAAAGACAAGCTGATCTTTCCAAAAAATATACTGCTGCCAGAAAAGCCAAAGTAATTATTTTTCTATTTAAGAAATCAGGCTTGGGTTCTGTTTTGTTTCTTTATATAAAGGTCCTTAGGCTCCTACCAACACATTTACGATTTTCTTCTTAGAGCCCTGTGACTCTAGGACAAAGTTTGAGATAAAACGATTGTAATAAATAAGGACAAAGTTATTTGGGAATTAAGGACACTGCTGCAGCCCCTCATCTTCTTAACTGATTAGATGAATGGAGCTTTAGTGGAATATATGTCTGAGAAAATTCAAAGCTAATTTCTGTTTGTAATTACTGATAGCACACGAGTATCCTTTCCAGAAAGCCTACTCTATCACCCAGAAAGCAGATGCAAATATGGATATAAACAAGGAGTGCAATGAAATGAAGCCTGTGGCAATGCTCACATTAGCTGCCATGCAGCCAGACTCCCACCCCATATATGTGTGTGGGTACACACTCTCACATGTGCTCCTCCGGTGATTTTTGACAGGCACCACTTGTATTTAGGCTCGACTCTGCCACCTTCTCCAAGTTTTTATCCTGGACTCCAGTGGCTGGTAGACAAAGCCCTCTGTTAATCTGAGCATAAATAACCATAAGGGGTAGAGCCCAAGCTCCTGTACATTGCTGTGCCAAGTGACTCTCCTGGAAGCCACTTAGGATTTACCCCTGGGGTAACTCTGAGCAGGATCTGCCCCCACAAACACTTTCTCTGTGTCTGTCTCTGCCCTTGGGTTTTGCAAGTGCACAGAAGCAGGGACGGGACCACAAACATCCCTACTGCTGCGTGAGAGGAGCTTTTGTAACCTGTCCAGCTGCTGTTGGACATGAAACTGAGAATTTGGAGAGGCTGGAGCAGCAGAAAGTGGCTCCCTCAGTTTGTTTAGCTGCAAGATGCTTCTGGATCTGTGGGGCTTCCAGTACTAGGCAGCTTCAGGATCAGCATCTCCATGAGACAGAGACCAGGGACATGATGCTGTGCTTCCCAGAGCCACCCTCATCCCTCTCCCAGGAGGGCACAAGGCACTGAAAGACCCAGCTCTTTCCACAACAGGCAGGGAAAGGAGGGAAATAAACCCCCAAACTTTTAATTTTTGTCTTTTCCATTTATTTTTGAATTAGCATTCAGCGTCTGCTGCCGTGACATGGATAGCTAAAAATGTGTGTGCGGATATGTCATCCATGAACAAAGTGGCTCATGTTTGTTCTTTATTATTTAGGAAATGCACATTAATTACTGCAGATTTTCTCCTATACATCTACTGTATCTCAGACAGAATTGCTGAGAAGGTCTGCAGAATAAAAATGTATGGGGTAATTAAATGGATATTTATAATTAGAACTTAATAATTTGCATCAGGGACAAATGAGCTCTGATTTCAATCTGTAGTGCATTTAGATTAGCCTGAAGATAGTGTAATTTGATGTTTTATAGTCCTCCTCTCAGATTATGAAACAATACAGTGTCTTTTAGGCAGCCGTGTTTGTGTCAGGAGTGTGTTAAGAAGCAGCCGCAATGAGAATGTTTGACAACGTGAAAGCAGCCATAAATTACACGACAACTGAGCAAAAGTCGTGACGAAACAAATAAAGAGCTGACCTACGATACATCTGATTCAGCACCGCGCCCGGACCACTCGGCGCTCATCCTGGAGCGCATCCTTCCGCGCGCGGCTGCTTAGCGCCGAGAGGACCGTGAATTATCCCCAGTCAACAACATTGATTTTGAGTCGGCGTTGTTTCAATCAGTTTGAAGTAGAAACGCTACACTGCTCCCCAGCAGCCTCTCAGCCAGCCGGCTGCTCGGCCGGAGCCTCTTCGGGGGCAGCTCTGTCACAGCCCCTTTGTTCCCACTGTACAATATTTATCGTGGGCTCTCCACACACAGGTACTCGACCCAAAGGTCACCGCCTCGTCTCCTGGACATACAACCCACCTTTGCTACCAATGCCTTTTGCCCAAACACGGGGAGCCCCTGCAGGTCCCCGCTGCCTCCCCACAGATGTACAGGTGAATGTCACCCAGGGGATGTGGCACTGCACGGCCACAGCCAAGCATGTGCCCTCCCGACCACACGGCTGCCTCTCCCCGGGGCCACAGGCAAAGCGAGGTGGGGACTCCTTACCAAGGTCTTGGTAAAGAGCAGGTCGGTTTGGAGATGTAACCATATCTTTTTTCTCTTCCCAGCTTTGCTCAGGAAGAGCAGCGAGGCTGGGCTCTCATTCCCACTGTGCTGCATCTCTCAGGCCTTACATCCGGGGTGAGCCACCAGCACTGTGCCCTGGCACTTGCCCCTCTCACCCTGGCAGTGTGAGGTGTGCTCATTAACATCAGGTCCCCACGTAATGGATGCTGCAGAGGTAAACACCTCGATCAGCAGATAACAGGGAGTCCTGTGCAGGCATTACACACACACAGGAGCTGTGCAGTGCATAGGCAAACTCCTGGGAAAAAACACAGGGGTGCCAAGTCGCTGGGAAGCTCACCATCAAACCAATTACGGTCTGACACAAAACACGAGGAGTGAGGGAAGAACCAGTGTAAGGAAGGAGATTTCCAGACCCAGAGCCCTGGCACTCAGCCTCGTGGAGCCCTATCCCACAGCCTCTTCCCAGCTTTTGTACTTTCCTCCCACAGAGCAGAGCTCAGTGCACCGCACATCACCAGCTGCTAGCTAAGAACGCGAAGGGGAATGAGAGGAGACAAGGCTGGAACCATGGCAGTATATGATATTCCCAGCCTCCTCAAAAACTAGGGCTCACTGACCTGGGTGCCCACATGGAGCAAAGTGGTCAGGCAAAGCTTTAACTAACAGAGGCCATCCCTACACGTGCCCACTTTCCAAGAGGGACAGCTACGTGACGTAAAGCCTCTAGTGCCAAGCAAACCTCATCATTCCCAGCAAGGCAGGATGCTGGGAAGGCATCGAAGGGACAGAGGACAGGCAGGTGACCCAACCCACTCCGACCTACCCTTCACACCTCTGAAAACGCTGCCCTTTGCAGCAGGGGGAGTTTCCCAGCTATGCTCTTTCCGAGCATTTTGAAATCCACCGTCCATCAGCATGACGGGAAACAAGGCGTCGAGCTCTTCCTTTGAGGAGTTTCTTGTTTGACCAGAGTACACGTTATTCAAATCAGCCAGACTGAAACGCAGTTAAGCTGCTGTTTGTTCCAGCACGATGAGACTGGCCTGTTAAAAAGCAAAAATGTCAGGATGTTACAGGCTCAGCCTCCTGCCAAGACTGGTAAGTAGCTGAACAACTGTCAGAAACGGCATGATCGGAAACAACAAAAAAATAAAAACACCCAAAACAACCATGAATTCAGATAGTGTTTCCAAGTCACAGGCACTCTGGGGCCACCTACACCCCTGACAGACACCCTTGGGAAGAAGCTCCAACCTGGAGCATCCCTGCAGCCTCACGTACTACATGCCCACCACATCCACCTCTTGCAAAGCAAGGAACTTTAAGTAAAAACAACAGTAACCCAGTAAAGATCTCGGATTCTGTCTTTATTCTCACCACCACAGCATTTTGTCTATATTCTCACCTCCTGACTTCGGGCACAGCCCAGCAATGTTCTGTGAGGGCTGCATAAAGGCTGGAAGTGCAGCCACCTTCACACCCAGCGCAGATCTGCACTAGGGGATCAATCCGATTTTGTTTCTCATAAAGTCACTTGAATGGGTGGGAGCCACCATGAAAAGGTTGCTGTCATGCACAAGCTGTGGACCTGCACTGGGTCTGCCCCCAGGGTTTGCTCTCTCCAGCCAGGCAGGCATTGCCTTGCAGATGCTTTTCACCCCCCAATTTAACTCCTGCTATCTCTGAAATCTCCCAGACGCACGCACGCACGCCCCTCCTGCTCTCGCACTCTTTTAGTTTAGTTTGCCTCTTAGAACAGCAACCCCCTATTTTTTTTTTCTGTCCTGGGCCCTCAGGTTACTGGCACGACGACAACTCTTTTTTTTCCCCAACAGCGAGCCAGGAAAGATGATAGAACCTGCGTGCGTGGCCAAGGGACTGGTCTCAACTGGTTCAGAGGGAAAAAATGGAGCTGTGTCTTTCCCCCCCCTCCCCTCTCCCTCTTCTTGCCTTTAGCCAAAAGACCTGGGAGCATTTGATGTGCAGTCAGCAGGTATTAAAAAAAAAAAAGAAAATTATTGAAAAGGCTGGCCGGCCCCGGAGCTGTGACACTCTCTCATCAAACTCTGGACTTCAGCCAAGTTCATCTGTTAATGGAGAGCCACAGCCAGGGCCTCCCTCCGCCACCACCCCCTCGCTCCCTCCTCTACCTCTTCCTCCCTCCTAAAAAACTAGACATCGATTATGTCTGTGCTTTTCCCTTTCTATTCAAGATAAACAAAGTGCTTCAAGTTCAGGGCACACCCTGGGACCCTTGACAAAGCAATCTATCATCCTGTCTGCTAAACCAGTCTGGCCACACCACCGCCGAGGAGACTAATGCTTCCAGTGTACAATTTTCCCTTTGTGCTGCTGCCCTATTACTAGTAACCTCTTTTCTTCCCTACCTTCCCAGGAGCAGATGTGCTTGACCACTTTGCCTAAGCCCCTCCTGGCAAAGGCATTTCTTGCTGAAAGCAACCTCAAGAATTAAAAAACAAAAAAGAATCAAGCCCCCGCCTGCCCCCTCCTCTCTCCGACTCCTGTCTCCATCCCTATGGCCACCAAAGAAATCCAGCACAGAGCTTGATTTTTCCTTCCTCACCGAAGATTTCTTTTTTGGGAGTGAGTTCAGGTTTAAATCATATCCACTAATTCATTCTGACTTGCAATTAAATGCAAATACACTTTTATAGCCAGCATGGAGTGTATTAATTTTAAAAGCAAATGACAAAATAAGAATACAGTCCCTCCAATACCAATAATGAATCGCACTATAAATCACGTTAGTGGTCACATTCATTAAAGCTTGCAAAGCTCTTGGAGAGCCACGGATGCAATGTGCCACCGACCCACAGAGCAGCATCAGCTTGCTCAGACCCCACTGCTGGCACCCAAGTGCTCCAGACCCCAGCTGGGGGGCACAGAGAACTTCCCACCAAATGCAGGGCACCCAAATCCACTCCCAGTCCCTCCCAGCAATGCCACAGGGAGCTGCTGCTTCCCAGGTGAGCGGAGCCAGCGAGATTCACAGCCCAATATTGAGGGTGGGTCTCACCACAGGGCTGAGGCATCTGGGCAACGTGGCTTAGGGTAAGGGAAGGGCTGGGAGCACCCGGGCTGCGTGCTCTAAAACACAGGGCAGTTACAAAAATTAATAGGAAACCACAAATCACCATTTAAGTGCACTTCCTAACAGCTAGCCTGGCCTTCTCCTAATGCTCCCGGCTGCCGACAGCGCTTACCCCTTCCCCAGGTCTACAGAGCGCTCCATTTGCTTGCCAGCACTAAGATCCTCTGCACCGTTTATTAGCCAACATGGGGGAAAGTGAGGGTTTTCTGGCTCCTTTGTTTTGTTAGGACAGCTGTGTGCCATTCCCACCCCCTCCCACCCATCGTCTCCTAAAGAAATAATTAAATCCAATTAGGACCAGAAAGTAATTTACATTTCGGTTCTGTGTAAGATGGGGAGGTGGGGGAAGGAAAAAAAAAAAATCCCATAAAACACGTTGTCATGCAATTTCATTCCTTTGCTACTTATTTGTCTGCTTTTGCTTTTGAGGATAGCTCAGGCTGCACTTTCCCTCTTTAAAGGCATTTTGGTGCGTGGATCAAGAGGCAGACAAGGAAGGTGGAAGAGAGAAAACTTGTTCCCATTCCCTGCTCTGTGAACAAGACAGTTCTGCTGGGCAGCCCATCCTGATCCTGCTCCTGCTCCTGCTCCTGCTCCTCCCCTCGCCGTGCAGGGGGCTCCTCTGCTGCGGTTTACTGATTTACAGAACCTTGGTATGTGAATGGCAAAAATTCCTTGGCATAAGTATATGTTTGCTGATCACATTTCAGATCATGTGTTGTTCATTATTATGACTTGCTCAGAAACAGTTTTGCTACAGTTATGTGGGTTTGCCTTAGATATTTTTTCCTCTTTTAGTACATTGAAAACATCGTGGCGGGGGGGGGGGAAGCCAATGAGAAAATGTTTTTGTGTCTACACCACCTCAAAAGTGTATTTTAAAAAATTATGGAAAGGAATACAAAATATTCCAGGACTAGGAAGCAAGGGGGAAAGGAAATGAGATTAACAAATAATTTCTTAAAGACCAATGTGATGTCAAATTTTCAAGTGGAATATTTTCCTTTGGATGGGGATGGAATTACAGGTGGATTTGATATTTTTACACTTCTGAAATCTCTAAAAATATGCCCAGCCCAACTAATGCATTGATTTTAATTTGGTGCATTATTTAAGCGGCCAGAAGAGTAGATTTTTTTGCCAGGCAAGGCACCAGTGCCAGGACCTTCTGTAGCACTGGACAGCAAGTCCAGGACACACTGATTTTCAAAAATGCTACCCCTTGCCTTCTGCAGAGAACTTTTTCCTGAGTTCACATTCTAGCAATTAGAAAAGCAAATAAGTCATCACTCCAGAAAAAATGAAAGTTTCCAAACAACGCCACTGTCTTGCTTTCACCTGTGTTGTAAAACTCCAATTAATTCCAGAGTTTGCTCTGAACTCCTCCAGCAATTTACCTCCATCTTTGCTCGTGGCAGATGGCCCACGTGGCTTTCATGTGGGTGACCACGCAGGTCACCTGGGCACTCCCCTCTCCGCGCCCAGCGCAAAACACGAACGTTTACTTTTTTGTCATTTTCATATAGTAAATTATCCATTAGATTTCAACATATCTTACTAAAGCAATTACATCAAGAAAATGATAGCGCGTGTGGAATCAATTATGCATGCACTTGGCCAGGGACCAAAGGCTATGAAGTCGGAGAGGGCAGAATCGTTCAACACACACAAATAAAAAGCCCCTGGATCTCGCAGATGGACCCCATCAGTTCATCTTACTGCCGAAAAAGTTCATGCACTTAATAATTTATTTGTGTTCTGGATACTGTTTCCCAGCTGAATATTAACAACTTTGAACTGCACCACGCTTTTAGCATGGTATGGGTGGAAGTCATGGAAGGGCAGCAGCAGGTCTCCTCTGAGGTTAAAATTATACTTCTGTTCCTTCCAGAACGGTCCTTCTCCCTCTCCGTTTATTTTCTTTCATTAAGCAGCTCCTTTAATCAGGGTATCCATTTCACCCCTCTGATTCATCTTCTTACCCAGTGATAAACTCTCCAACCAAAGCTGAGCATCAATTACCAAAGCTGGACAATTGAGGGGATGAAGCACCGGCAAGGGCCCGATCCCACAGCCAGGAACTGAGGTGCTGCCAGCGTGAGGGACAGGGGACAGGGACCAGGGACCAGGCCAAGCCCCAGCCAGGCAGGAGGGGTGGCAGACAGCCTCCGGCGATGCCCGGGCACAGATGCCCGGGCAGGTTATGAGAGCTGAGCAGGCTTCCAGCCAGGCTGCTCCCAGTTTCCCCTCCCAGGGCTGGATGATTAACACCTTGCCCGGACAGGCAGGAGAAAAAGACCCTTCCTTGTGATGAGGCAACCGGGAGGCTGGAGTGGAAGAGGAGCAGAGCCAGCAGCACAATCTGCTGCTACAAACAGGACGCTCGCTGCCCTTTATGCAGCGTCCCCCAAAGGCAGGGCCACCACCCCAATGGCAGCAGCAGCTCTGCAGCCCGGGCAGCACAGGATGGAGCCTGGGGCAGTGCTTTCAACACTGGTCACGCAGAGAGGGGTCCAGGCAGCGCCACATCCTGCCCCGCTGTCACCTCTCCCTCCGGCCCTGGCATCACCAGAGCGCGGAAAATAATTCTTTTCTATCTACACATGTAGGATTATTTTTTAAAGGAATGTCTCCCCCAAATGGGAACAATTTCCTTCTACACTTCCAACCAAGTGTACTTAACATTAAAAGAGAACTGATAGAACATATTTAATTACTCAAGGTTAGACTCCTAATTCCTCAATTCACTAAAGGAAACTTGGCAAGAAGATGCATCATTTTGCTGCTTTCTACTGGAGCATCTGAGGGAGAAGAGCCACTGAGGCAGCTAATACACAAAACATGATCAAAAGTGATTAACAACAGCTTCATATGCAAATTGCATTAATGAAGGAGTGCAAAGTCATCATGTAAATTAAATATGTCAAATCTCTTGGTGAACTTTCAATCTTGAGAAGAAAAAACACCGCTTTAATTTTTTTACATCATCAATTTTCCAAGATTGAAAATCTAAGAATCTTGGTGCTATAAAACAATTTTCACCTTTTTTTTCTCCTTCAGCAGCCTGACAGGCTGGCCTGATGTGTGCCGAATGCACATGTTAATAGGCCAATCAAAAATGCAAAACAATTCGCAATTACTGCAAGGACCTAATGGTCATTAGAATTTACAACTAGGTAATGAACTAAAGTCTGCCCACACCATGCATATTCATAAAGCAATTTAGCCTTTGAAGATTAAAGAAGTGCTTAAAATTCAAATGAGCTTTAGCAAATTATCAGTAAGATTCATCCAAAAAGCAAAAGGGTTTTTCTTCCTGTGATTTCCTTATTTTTTTAATGCAAAATTGTTATATCTTCCAGACGGAGCTTCAACTAAACACAGGGCTCCGAGTCAAGCCAAAGGGGCTGGAGACAAACAGAGGCAGAAAACATTGTTATAGACTTTGTTCAGAAAACTAAGCCCTTAAGAGCCAAACCTATCTCTAAACATGGTAATTTATCAAAAGCAGCACAGACTTGCTCATAGGCAGTATTGTGTGCCGCTCTCCGAGAGCAGATTAACAAGATTTCCACCACCCTCCAAAAAAGCCTTTTTCCCCTCAAGTCACATCTTCCATGTAAACAGCAAACGTATTATAAAAACATTATTTTCATCAAAGCGCAGCAGCATTAATTTTAGGGACTCGCCGCATTTAAAAGGGAGGGATGAAAAGACCTCGGCACCCGAGCGTGCCACCGCGAAAGTCGCGGTGCTCCGGGGAGCGGAGCTGCGGCCGCCGAGCCAGCGGAGCCTGCGGGGGCACCGCTCAGCGCCGCCGGCCGCTCCCGGCCTGCCTCCGCTCTCGGCCCCATCCAGCCATGCCAAAGGGCGCAGAGCAGCGACACACTTCTGCCAGAAACCCCAGGAGGAGCTTGGGGAAGGGGGGAGAAGCGCTGGCTGCCTCCCCGGCACCCCGATTTGGGAGGGTGGGTGAATGGTCAAATAATTCCTATTCCCACCTCACCAGCGTTCTCCGACCTCATGGCTGATGCTACCTGCACCCCTGCAGAGCAGAACAGATGATGCTCGGAGCTGTGCTGATGCCCCGCTCTTTTTACATTTATTGGGCACAACAGGACCGGGTGCCGTGCAGCAGCCGCAACAGCAAACATCTGGATTGGCCACGAGTCCCCAGTTTTAAGCAATTCCTCCACAACACCAACATTACTTCACACAAAAAGAGTCCAGGGAAGGCCAGTATGGGATGTGACAGCATAAATCAGAATTAAGACTCAAAACAAAAGTTTAGAAACTACTGCCGGGCCGCCGAGCTGTTGAAGGCCACGGTCTCCCAAACTGCCTTCAAGTCATGTCCCCCCACTAGGAGATGTTTTCCCCCTACTTCTTTCTCTGTTTCCAGAGACATAAAAACCACACTACCGGGCTCCGAGCATTCCCTAAAATAAAGCAATTAACTTATTTCCAGGCTCCAGCAAGCGATCGTGACAGCCTCCCCCCCGGCAGAAAGTGGGAGCCGTGGTCCCTGACCCCCGGCCAACACAAAAGAGGCAGCCCCAGCACAATGCCTGCTGTCAGCAACTGAATTATTTTTATACAGGAATTTTTATCTCTATGGTACAAACAAGTATGTGTCTGTGCTGACTTGTTAAGCAATCCACTTGTATGTAGAATAAGATTTTTTTTTTCCCTGCTACCAGTCACACAGCTCTAAGATCAGAAGAAATACATACTCTTTGAAGCTCCTCAAATGTTTTAGTTAAAAGGACAGCAGTTATTTTCTAAGATCCAAGAGTATCTTTATCAGAATTTAATTTTTCCTTATTGATTTTTTTCTAACGTAACACAAATTTAACATAGGACAGTTTATAGTTTATTACAAAATAATACAGCCTCTATCTCTTTTTCCAAATGCATCCCACTGTGTTCTAGCTCCTCAAAGAGAACAAGGCTTCCAGACTACTGTTTCTCATTGCACAACAACTCTTCCCTAAACATGAAAACCAGCACCAGTAATAGAGAAATACGGGGAAAAGCCCTGGCCACCCTCACACAGTAAATGCTCCGCGCGCTCGCGATGCCCTGGCTGAAGAACGACAGATCTGCTGATCTATTCTCTTACTCCACAAAGAATAAACTCAGTAGCTAAAATGCAACAAAACCCAGATGATTCATTCAATGTCTGAAAAAAAACCCAGCTGTGACACTGAAGCAAAGTAATGCTGGGTGACAAATTAATTGTTGCGAATATTGGAGGGGGGGATACAACACAACACATTTGTATTTTTGCATTTTGTATTTCCCTACCTGATAAATCAATTAAGCAAGCAATTAATGCAAAATTAAACTCCTTACTTCCTAAAGGAACGAGGAACTGTGATGCATAATTTTAAAGAGGTAATAGCTGCAGTAATAGCAGTAATAATAACAATAGTAATAATAATATTATTATCCACAACAACAATAATAACACCACTAAAGGCAGGGCTCTTCTTTGAGCCTTTGTTGTTCAGCAGTAATTCCACTGTTTATTTAGGCAGAGGTTTTTCTATCTGCAGCTAAGATCAAATTGTAGGTGTAATTGTTCAGCATGTAGGCAAAGCAGGGGAGGGTGGAAGCAGAAAGTCCTTGGTTCTGACTGACCAAAGCTCCCCACGTCTCTCTCCCTCCACCAGCACACCCACTCCAGTGGGAACCCTGCACCCTGTGCAGCACCCTGACAACGCCTACCTGGAAGGGCAGAGAGGAATAGCTTCTCCTGACAGCTATTTCCCAGGGATACTGAGCCTCCTGCCTCGTCGGCAATGCAGTTATTTGGCTTTTGCTCTTGCCCCACTCAGCTATTTAGTGTGAAACACAAAACTCCCAGCTGTAGCTGAGTTCTGTACCCACCAGATGGGGAAGTGATAGGATTTTTTCTTTAAAAGCAACCTGTTCAGGTAAAAAGTTCCAGTAGAATTGCAGCAGGCAAGCGGGGAGAGGTCTCTGGGGAAAGCAGAGAGAAGAAACACTTTGGTGCACTGTCTGCAAACCCAGAATTCAGCAGCTTTTTTTGGCAGCCAATTTGTTTCAAGTGTTTTGTTTCAGGGAACGTATGTATTTTTCTTTGTGCATTTTGTGGATTTACTACAACCGCTCCTGACAGCTGTTGATTCAGTTAAATGAGCACATTATTAAAAATCCTCGAACACAACCACACTGAAAAACAGACACCTTTGGATGGAGCTGAAGATTCAAACACACAAGAAGATGCAAATGAAACCTCTGCAAGGAGGATGTACAGCCTGGGCCGTGCCCAAGCCAGAGGGCAAAAGGGGCTCCAGCCCCTGTTTGTGGTGGCTCTGTTTTCTTTGTTTCAAGCAGACCCAGATGCTAAAAAAAGAATGAAAAGCAGTGCCAACAATACCAAGTATAAAAAATAAATGTTTGCTAATACTTGAAAAAATTACATCCCCCAGCGGGCTGAAGTTAATGTGCTTCAAATAATTCTGCACCGTGCCCTGTACTTCGTCTTCTTTTCTTACTCACTATCAAATTTTGCAGAGGAAGGACACCTATTCAGAACGAGGAGGGAAACGAGAGGATGTTTTCATTTTGCTTTAGATCAAAGACAAACAAGAATGCAAACTGTGGCATATTGAATATTTTTTTCCACTGCTGTCATTCACACTGGGCTATCGAAGTTTTATACAATTCCCCAGCCCGGCTGCATATTAAGCTGGCTGTGTACAGCTTTATTATAGCGTGGTGCTGAGGAAACATTAATATTCCTGTGTTGCATCTGACAGGACATTTACATGTGCCCATCTGAGCTCACACCTGAGAGCTGCTCCAAGGTACAGTAGCTGTGCTCCGATTGTAAAGGCAAATGAAGAACACAAATTCCCTGCTGGGATCGGGGCTGACCTCGCCACACCCCACACCGCAAACCTTTCCCTCGCCAACCCCAGGCAATGCCACCTCCGAATGAAGAATGAGCCACCAAGTTACCAGCCTGGGCGATAGAAGAGCAAAAAAAAAACCTCGCTGAAATATTTTAAAGATGCACAGCGAGTGCAGCTGGCCAATAAAGGTTGGAAAACAAACTGGCTGAACCCCGTGTGGGATGCGCTGCATACTAAACCTGATTAGAGGGACGGGGAGGATGTTTATGGGCTTTAAAATGCATTTCGCATTAACACGGGAAGGTTTGAATAATGTGAGCACTTGGTCTGCTCATCCATAGGGGTCCACAGCCACCGGTCCAGTTCCTGCAAGAGTTTGATCCACATCTGGCGGAGCAAAGCACACCCAAGATGGGGGCCCCTCCAGAGCGAACTGTGTTTCATGGAACGTCATTATCAGATCATCCCAACTGCTTGGGTGGTTTGTGGGTCCATTAATGTGCCTGTTGTTCTTAAAAGTATGCCATAAATCACAGCAATCCAGGTACTGGTGTCTACCTGCATGGGCCCAAACCAGCTATGCCTGATGTCACCAGGCGTCAGGCTGGAGCTGCTGTCCATGTACACAGCGAGGCAAAATGATGTTCATGAGCCCAAGGGAGAAACAAAAAAAAAATCCACCCAATGGTTAATTTTAGGGCCATGCTACCAGTATGAACATACAAATACTATATAAATCTTAATACCTTGAAATACATGGGCTTGATGTGTTTTATGGACTTGTGCAGTACCCCAGTAGCTGATACACAAAACCAAGCGCTCCCGGATGGAAGCTGCGTTCAAATGCCTGCCACTGGGAGAAGACAACTTCCTTGGACTCGCCACATCCCTGGCAGCATCATGACCCGAACAAAATCACAACAAGCAGAAAGGTAACGAGAGATCCTCAGCAATTAGCTAAAAAAAAAAACCCACAACAAAACACAAGTGGCACTGTGCCAGGCCATGTCCAGCTTGATGCTAAACGCCTTTTACTGCACAAAGCTGGTGCTAGTGGATATAAAAACAGACCAAAGCCTGAAGGGAATTTTGTCCAAAAAAAATTTTGTCCAAATGAGGATGCGTGCAGGCAAACAACTGGAGGCTCCACTTCTGTTGCCTGACGGTGCCTCGCAAGCCTCTTTAATCGTCTTTATTATTTGAATGAAACAAGAGCGAGCTCGTGGGCTGAGGGTTGCATATACAAAACGGGGTGATGCCAACAGGCCTCCTCTTTAAAAGAGGCACTACCAAATTATGGGAATGTTTAGGGAAGACTTCACTTCTCCCACTGGGCTAATTAGAAGGTGTTTAATTTACTCCCTGCCTCAGTTTCCGTGCCCCAGCATTCGTTGCTGGGACTCTCCGCGCGGAGCCTTGCGTTTATTACGCGCATGATTTCCAAAGCTTTCGGCACGTGATGCCAACGTGCACCTTTCAAGATCTATGTGGAGCTTAAAGTGTGCCAGGCTGCCTCTTGAACCACCAGCATTTCGGATGCAGTGATGCCTCTGCTCATGGACAGCTCCACAATTCAGTGTCCCATGCAATAGGAGAAGGAACACAAAATATGTTTCTCATCCTCTCAGAAGATCTGGTTTGCAGGAAACAAAAAAAACCAGCAGAAATATTCAGGGCAGCACAACACTGTGATGCTCCCCTGGAAGGCAGAGGCAGAGTAAAACTTTCTACCCTGCTTCTGTGCTTCGAGTGAACTCATATTTGTGTTTCCAATAAAGAGCCATTTTTACATTAACTGTCTGGAACAGCAGGGAATAGGAAAACTAACACAATCTTTACCTCGTACAAAGGATGATATTGGCGTCACGTGCTCGCTTCTTCAAAAAACGTTATTTATAAAAGGCAACAGGGAAAGCAGGGAAACTATTGACTCTTCTCTGTATCCCTGCACGAGCAGCATTACAGCAACTTTTTGATCCCCTACATTTTTTACATTTTTCCCCCCAAGAAGTAAATTTCACAGCCGCACAGGCCACCGCCTTTAATTAAGCTTTCAAAAGTCTTCTGACAATGCCAACAATTGCAAGACACTTCTAGAGCTCAATCATGCAATCATCGTGACACTTCTATTTACAATTTGTCTTAGAAAGAGTTTCTCTGACATTGTACTTTGACAAAACAGCCAAGCTGCCGGTTCACAACCTTTCTCTGTCTTATTTACAAATACAGCTTGTACGCAGCGCTCCAAATCTCGGGAGCGGGAGCCTTTGGGCAGCACCCTCACTATTTTTTCCTGTCTGCAATATTTTACCCAGCCTGCTCTCTCTCTTTCTTTGTATGGGGAAAGCAGACAGAATTTGACTTCAAAATCTTCCCATATTCCTTCTTCCCCCCCCGCTATTTTTAAGCTGTCATCTTATTGTCCAGATGCAATGCTAACTATTCAGTGCAGACAGCAGTATTTTTTTGTCTTCAGAACAAAACAAAACAAGGAACTGACAATCACAACCTCCGGAATTATAATGGCAACTACTAACAACAGCCCCAAAAAATTCTGCTTAAAGACACTACTTCCCGAGAACTGTAATAATCAAATAATACTCAGTCTCAAATTTAGTACCAAATGACGTTCACCTTCCCCCGACTGCAGCAGACAGAGGGATTTCTTACATTATTTTCCCACGTGTTTAATTTGAATGTCACAAGCAGCTTGAGAATATAGGATTCCAGCAGTAAAAATGACCTCCCCTCCTCCTCCCCTCTTTGTACAGTAAATAGAGCATCCACGGATCCACACTCGGCATCATACAGGGGAATTGGCAGCAGCACTCCAAAGTGTTCCCCCAACTGCATCCAAGTAACATTTAAGATCCTTCTTCACCCAAAGCCCAACCTTTCATTAATTCCCTCGGATTCATACGTCCAACAAACAAACCGCCAAACACGGGCGGGTGATAAATATTTCCTCAGCCTTTTCAATAAGTGAGCAGCGATTTTACATTCACTGATCTCCAGATACTTCAGTTAATATTTCCCCCTACTGTAAAATACGAGAGCGGATAACTGAAGCCCTGCCGTCGCCCTCACTGCAAATCACGGGCTGCCGGTATCTGGTGGTGAGGCTTTGACATACATATTGATGAAAGCTGCCTCGTTGGACCCACACAACATATCCTATTAATTTTCAGTTAAATTTATGGCATTTCAGCTCCAGCGCTGGATCAGCATCACTCAAAATTTTATAGCAAGGCAGAGCTGTGCACAGGCAGACGCCCACATGGAAGAGCCAGGTATGGACACATGCCTGCACCTGTATGGATCCCACAGCTGCTGCACACACACATATAAGCTCCTGCCCTCATCCCTGTCTCTGGAAAATGGCAAGATAAAGAGCAGCTTAAGGACAGTTAAAACAGACATTTCTCCCTGCATTTGAATGAGTCGCTGCCTCCTTGCTCTTCCATAGATCTTTAACCATTACTTACGATTCTCTTTTCCTGTAACACCAACTTACTGACTAGAAAACTGCAGGCAGGGAAAAAACTGCAGCCGGAGCTCACCCACAGCACCTCTGCATCCAGGGCTAACCTGGAACACCTCTTCCATCCTCAAAACTAATTGGGAACATTTTTATATTGCTACAAAATATGCATTTTATGGTCTCCCAGCAGAAAGAATCACTTCCTCAACTTCTGTGTATTTTTCCAAAGGCAGCCTCTTTTTTTTTTTCCCCCTTAATTACACACTCAAATATTGCATTTTGCATTCTTGAACAGAAATCAGATATAAATAGCTGAATTGGAAGAGTTTGAGGTTCTTTACAGGAGCCTTCCTGAAGCCTGAACTTCACAGTTCAGGCTCCAAGACTTTCATTGGAAATTTTACTGCCAGACTCCTCAAACTACTGGCTACCAGCAATGGGTAACTCCAGCTATCACCACACTTCTTTGTGACACAAGGGAGCTGAACTCCAACTGCATCCAACTGAAAAGGAGATGAAAACAAGAAAGGGAGGAACAGCGCAAGACACCATAACTCCTGGTGCCCCTTCTCCCTTTCCCAAAGCCAGGCTGCATTTCCAAACAAAAGGAAGAACCAAGGGACTCCAGCGTTGCTCGGCTCCAGCCCAGCCAGGGAGGTGCAGAGAACCTGCATTCCTGGACCTCCCATCCGTATAGGCATGGCTGAGCACCACAGCCAGAAACCTTGGGGCAGAAGAGTCCTGACAACCACAACTTCATCCCTAATCAGGACACACTCACGGCTCGCTCTGTGCACCCTCCTGCACGGCGCCAAGCCTGCTCCCACTCAAGCCCACCTACATGTGCAAGCGAGCAGGATCAGGCCCCGCCACTGTGCCCCCATCCTCAGCCACTGCCTCTGCTCAGCGAAGCATTTACGGTCAGGTAGAACCACAGCCCTTTCTGAATTAACGGCCCCGTGACGGCGCGCGAGCCCAAATCCTCCTCGCTTCGCGTCACCTGCGCCACGCCAAAGCCAGACTTGGCTCGCTGAGCCTCCCGCACCGAGTGAGTGCCAGAGCAAAACCCTCAGCAGAGGAGGTTCTCCTCGTGCAGAACTCCTCGGCGTGGCCATCCCTCCAGCCCAGGGACCGAGCTGGGACCACGGGGACGACAGCATGTTTAATTCTTGCTTGACAGATACTGTGTTTTGTCTTTTGAGCGGAGCAGCGCCGTACGTAAATATAGCGTTACATCATACCACCGCTCCTCCATATTTGGTGATTTAGTATGGCTCCAGAGCTTGGAAGACTACAAATCCCTTCCGCCAGGCTCCTGCTTCATTAATCACGCCCTACACTTCTGCTCGCTTTCCGTCAGACCGCAAGCAGCACATGGAAATGGGCACTGCCCTCTACCACTCCAGGAAAGAAACCTCACCTTTAATATCCATGTCTCGGAAGTGCAATATGGGGAACTACTGGGGGGGTTTAAGTCTCATTCAAAATACAGCTTAGCACTAGCTGAGCCTGTGTTTCCTCTTAAATGTAGAGATATTCACGTGTCAAGGAAAGACCGATTACTGTGCAGAAACAGCACACACTTGTTCACATGACGTCTGCATGTGCACGCACATGGCTCTGCACACAGACACGTGCACAGACAGACACCCATGCACCGATACGGATCTGCTGCCACCACAAAACCTCCAAAACTGCAGCTCTCCAGCACAGTTTGGCGGCCGTCTTGGAGGCCAGGGAAGGCTGCGGGAGGATCCTGCTGAACCTCCCAGCGCCTACTGCCCTATTATGGTTTAACTTTGTGGCCACAGCAAGCCCAAGACAGGCTCCAGCACATCATATGATGATGTACTGCACCTCCGAGAACCCCAAGCGGTCCTGTGGGCTCCCCGAAGAGAGGTACCCACAGTGCCACATCCCAAACATCACTGGAGGGGGAGCTTGAAACTGGTTCAGGCATTCATTGGGGTTGATACGCTGCGGTCTCACCTTTTTCGACTGGCAGTATTGGCGTGGTTTGAAGTGATCTGAAACACTCGTTGCAAATGGGCAGTACTTTTGTTTACTAGTAGGGTTTTAAAAGCAGAGCGTGCCTTGTTACACTCCCAGGGCTCTGGGATTTTCTTTTACATGGTGCACTTTTATTTTTTTAACCTCATTTGTGAAAATATCTGCATGGCCAATGGCTTTCTGATTTTATTTTAAAAAAAAATTATGCTATGAAATGGAATTATTTACCCTTTTTTCTTTTTTTAAATTACATTTCATATTGTTTGTTGCACAAAACAGAACTCTGCCTTGGACATTTGTACGGCTGACATGTGGTTGTGTAAACCGCAAACAAAATCAAGATACATCTGTCAAAACCACATCAGAGACAAGAGAGAGCACAGCGAAGCATTTATCATTTGGCTGAGGAGGCAGGCTGCAGAGAGCAGCCTTTCCTGTCAAACCAACCTTTTGAAATTTCCAACATGCCCTTAAACTTTTCGAATAAGCATGTCTGTGCGCTTCAGCAACTGCCCTCTCTACTCTGGCCTGGCCAGTCGAAAATGGCATCTTAAAGTCAAGGTCGGTGGTGTCACTTTGCCATGGGGCTGTGTTTAATTACAGTCCATACGCTGACAGCCAATATGGAACCAAGGCTGGCGGATGCTCGGTTAACTCTTTCACCCCTGACTTTGCCAAAGACTCAGAAGCTTCTCGCTTTCTCGCGCGGCAGCCTCGGAACCCTCCTCCCGCGGCGCTCCGGCAGGCCAGACACCGGGAGACGGTGACTACAATGCAGGCAAATCACGAGAGCGGCCTCAAACAATACGGCCAGAAACACCGGCTGGCACGGCACGTGCCTGTTGCTCCTGCCGCTGCGCAGGCACCGGGAAACACCGCTAACCCGAGGCAGGGAGGGCACGGACACGCCGGCCCTCACGGCGAGCAGAACACATAGACACGGCAGCGCACGACTGCCAACACGCTACATTGCAACTGAAACAGAAATAAACTCGCAAACACTTCTCCTTGTTTTAATTTACCTGCTATATGTTCCTGTTTAGGGCAAATTCCTCTAGATGACGTTGATAAACAATCGTCATCCTCTGGCGTAACCTGGATGCCAACCTCCACGGGATTGGATGCTTTTTTCAGCTCACTTGGTGAGGGTGAAGGTGGCTTATCCACAGCCTTCTCTAGGCAGAGACTGCCATTGCATTGTTTCCGTTTGTGCTCAATAAAAATAAGAATGTCCCCCAACGGAAAGTTCATCTGACACTGGCCACAAGTGAGGAGGTCGTGGTCCCCTTCCGGAGCTCCCAATGTGCCATGTTCAGGTTCGTCATCAGTGAGAATGGCTTCAAGAGGTTCGGCTGCAGTTTGAGAAACAAAAGGAGAATGGTTAGAGCTCTCGGGAAAGGCAGCGGGCGCGGGGGGAGGAACGCGCCGAGCCCCCTCTTCATGAATATTACACCCCGCTCTGGAGTCCGCCTGCTCCCCCCCAGCCAAACCCATGCAACACGGCTGTCAGCACGGCACCGAGGACAGGGATCCAACAGTTACAGGGAAGAGATTTTGCAGGAGCAGCCGTAGCACAGAGAACTCAGAGGGAGAGCACCGCAACTGTCTCCGTGCTCCTACACGAGGACACATTATTTCTGACTCCTTGAACGATTAGTGCTAAAATTAAATGGATAGGCTGAAAGAATACACTGGGAAACTCTTGTGGTACTACGACAAGAAGGGAATATGGTGTTTTATTGCTGAATGTATTATTTATGTACATGAATTCAAGGCTAAAAGCACTGCACACACTCTCACACACATGGGTGTGTATCTTCCACCAGCCAGACAAGACCCAGCTTCTAAAATTCAGAAATACAGTGTAGACAGAAGGTGTTTCAACACACACAGACACTGCACACTCCCTGTACAGGCCATGCAGGTAACGTGTGCATGTGCGTAAAAGAGAAGGGGGAGAGCCAGCCTGCATGGGCACACACACCCAGGCACCGACACAGAGGGCACATCCAGCCCTCAGAGCACACGTGCAGACGTAAACGCGTGGATTTGTGTCACTGTCCCCATCGGCCCGTTTGCGGCTTCCAATTTAAAAAATCCTAAAGGCGGTAGTTATACACGAAGTGGGGGGGAAGTGGGGGAAGGGGGAGGGTATGAGGCAAATAAATAAATAAGTATCTATGGCAGAAAACCGAAATGATAAAAGGCAAGTGCAGCAGAAATGCCTGCGGGGTGGGGGGAGGCACCGCTCACTTTTGAGCTACTCCTCAGGATCCAAATAAACAGCAAATTCACCACCAAGTCCAGTCAGAGATATTAGCTGGATGGGGTATTTTTTAGCACTTAAGGAAATAAGGCGATCAGTCATTTAGTGTTTTTTAATCCTGAAATAAGGGAATACCTAAATTATCTTGAACATGTTAGCACTCATGGCCTTCAGCATCTAAAAATCAGCCTGGCCAAGCAACTGCCACATTTCCTCACAACAGTGAGAAGCGCCTTCTTTAAACTCAAAATACCTTGCCTAATGTTGTCAAAGTTGACAAATTTTCTGAATGAGCTCCAAAAAGCTTCATTATGAGGCTATTTCTGCTCACAGAATCGTCAGTGGATGCTTTAACGAGGCTGCCTCGGCTCTCTTTTCTGTTGTTTTTTTTTTTTTCACGTTGCATTTGCAGAAAAATACCTTGGCAATCTCTGTGCAGTCTCCACCGCCATCGCCTTTCACGAGGGGGAAAAAAAATAAATACGAGCAGCGTGTTGGTGTTCCTCTGTCTGCGCAACACAACACGCACGCTAACAGCAGCGAGCAGGAGGAGAGGGTGCTACAAATACAACCCACCTCACAACACTGCCAGGTAACACAAGTGAGACAGAATACAACTCCTAAACAGTTAATCAGCCTGACCTTCTTTAGCTGGCTGCCAATTTCACATTTAATGAACTTAAAGCCACAGAGAATCAAAAAATAGATTTTAATTTGACTGCACAATATTGGAACTGATTTTGATAAAGTGCAAAAATCCAGTGAACTCAGGTTAAATTTATTTCAACCCTACCTAGGCTGAATATTGAGGAGGAAGATCTGGAGTAGCTCCCAGTTGTGCTGCGTAAAATAATATTGAAAGAGCACACTACCTCGCCGTACCTCAGCTCCAACTAGGACACAGGGATCCAGTCCATCATTTCTTGCCTCTAGTACTACTTCTAATTTAACGTAAGGTCAACCACAGGAATATGAAGGTTACACTCGTATTAATAAAAACAATGTCTTAATCGCTGGGGCTTTCTCCTAAACTTACAGAGCGACAGGAGAGGAGGCACAACGTGCGTCTCACGCTCCTCCTCGGGAAGCCGGCACAGGAGCAGGATGTTTCTGCGGGATTGCCGGGCATGGCGTTTTTCTCCCCAAGCCGTTCCTTGCGTTCGGACCGAGGGAGTAAATTATTGCAGGACTAATTCCACCGGCAGCTCGCTGCTCGCCGCAGACAAAGGTATTTTGCGAACCTAACTTCGAGCTCAGCGACTCTCGGCAGCAAGAAGACACAAAACCACCCGTGCTCCCCTTGCAACTGGCTTAGCGAGGAGCTCTGCATAATCATTACTCAATTATAATGTTTTCCCGCGGCCTGATTCCTTTCTGACGCTGTCACTATTATTTAGCAGGGGAAGGTAACCCGCTGCTTCGACACCAGACAGTTAAAAGTGGCACTGAACAAAAATAGACTTTGCTAAAAGTCTGTACGGACTGGGCTGATTTACAATCAAAACCAGGAAATGAAGTGGTAATTCAGAGGTTGCTGATTACACCTCCACATTTCACCTAATTAATTTTATAGGAGGCAAAGTTCTTGAAAATAACAAGATGATCAAATGTACAGATATAAAACCTGTAACCTCAACATTTTCTATGCTCTTAACGTAAATTATTGCTAATTAACAAGAATTATATACTAATGTATGAAATACGGCTGGCACTGTGTTCACTGCAAAACATTTGGCTCCTGATGGAAACAGAGCCAGCAAAAAAATATGTTTTTTATTATTACTGCTACTTTTAGAACATAATATAAAATACCGGGATTACAAAGAAAACACCAGAATGCATTTCACCTGGTCTTGCCTGCGATTTAGAGGATGCATCTTTTAATTCTGGGGCAATCAAAATTCCCTGCCTGGGTCCCTAATCATCCGTCTCTATTTTTCATGCAAATTGCCCTTCCACCAACATGTCTTTTCAGCTTTCCCCCTTCGCCCTCCTACTCCCCCCTTGTTCCCCCTGTTCCCAGCCACCAAAACAGCCGCACCGGCAAAAGAGGGATGGATTTTGGAGTGCCGGGAGAAAGGAGGTACTGGGGGTGATGGGGCGGGGAGGGGGTGCCACAGTACGGTGAGGAGAAATGCCCGCGGGACAATGCGGATGCGCTGCCGGGGCATTTTCCCGCACCGTACCGTGGGAAGGATGGAGAAGGTTTGTTCAATCCCAAGTTTGTGTCTTCGGATCGCGCGGTGCGAGGAAAAGGAGACTTGGGGGTACAATGGGAACCGCCAACACGTTATGGGGAGGGAGGGGAAACCCGGGGAGGGGGAAGGCGAGCATCCCCCGCTGCNGCACTCCGCGCCGGCCCGCGGGTTGCTCGGCCAGAAGCAGCCGCGGGGATCCCGCCCGTCGCCGCTGCCCCGGGGGCCGAGCCGGAGCCCCCCACCCCCTCCTCCGGTCCCGCCGCGATCCCCGTTCCCCGCACCCCACTTCCACGGCTGCCCGGGAAAAGCACCCCCGGCACGCCGTTTCCGGGGGGGCCCCCATCCCCATGTGCCGGTGATGCTGCACCCCATCCCTAGCCAATGGAAAAAAAAAATTAAAAAAAAAAAAAGAGAAAGAAAAGGCTCCCCGAAAAGTATCGGGGGAAAGAGATGGCGGGGGAGGGGCTGAGCCCCCGACACACCCCGGGTTTTAGGGCAAACTTTGGGCAGGCAGAGCCCCCGGCCGCCTGCAAAGAGCCAGCGCTGCTTCCTTCGCTCCATGTGCGAACCTGGCTGCAGTGTCTGGGCGGCCGTGGGGGAAGAGAAATCGCGGCGGAAAGTTTGGGGGGCTTTGCGAAGGGCCGAGGGAGCCGGGGATGGTTGGCAGGAAGAAACGGCCCTGGGTTTTCTGCCATCCCTGGGAGGGAACAAAACCCGCCGGGCGTAATGGGAGAGAAAGGAAGAAATAAAGAAAAGGGGAGGAAAGGAGTGAGGAAAAGCATGCAGCATTTCCCCTTCCCCCAGGCTCACCCCGAGGAAAAGAGGATTTTTTTTTTACTCCCTTCCTTCCCACCCCCCTCGCCCCAAACCTTTCCAGCTCGAGTTGCCTTTTGTTGTGCAAAGAGCGCTCCCGCTTATCTTGCATCTAGCCCTGGTGTGTGTGGTGGCGGCTGGAGGGAGGGACGGAGGGAGCCGGAGAGTTTTTGTTGCGAACGGTGTGGTGGGGCTCGGGGTTTGTTTTTTCTCTCCCGGGGAGAGCGGATTTGGTTTGGGGTTGAAATGCGGCGGCGAGAAAGGGCCGTTCGCGGGTGTGCGGGTGCGAGTGTGTGTGTGTGTGTGCGTGTGTGTGAGCGCGCGTGTGTGCTCAGCCCGGGCTCGCTCTCGCCTGTGTTTGTTGGCAGGAGGCTCCCCGCACACGCGGTGCTTGTAAACATTCAGACACGAGATTTTTCCCAATCAAAATCCACTTCCACTTTTTTTTTTTTTTTTGAAAATCTTCCAAAAAATAGTAAGCGAGCGGGAGAACGCGAGGCGAGGGCGAGGAGGGAATCCCAGCCGGCGCGGCGCGGCTCGCCTCGGCTCCCTCGCCGCCCGGTGCCGTCCCCCGCCCCAGCCCCAGCCGGAGCGGCGGCGGGGCGGGCGCGGGGCGAGGTCGGGG
>VYZP01061359.1:10662-35148 GCA_013400635.1 Hypocryptadius cinnamomeus | reverse complement strand
GGGGGGGAAAAAGAATTGTGGGGTAAGAGTTTTTTTTTTTTTTTTTTTTTTTTTTTTTTTTTTTTTTTTTTTTGTGCAAGGAAAAAAAAGAGAGAGAGGGAGAGGGAGAGAGAGAGAGGGAGAGAGAGAAGGAGAGAGAGAGATGAAAAAAATGGCAAAAGCCCCCCTGAGCTGCAAGTTCAAGTGCGGACGTGACGTCCCTGCGAACTTGAACGTCAGGAGCCTGGATGGACAGAGACATACAAAACATGGGCANGGGGGGGGTGTGCATCCGGCTCCCGGCTTCCCCGCTCGCCCCCCCCATCCTCCTCGAAGCCGCCGAGTCCCCTCCTCCCGGGAGCTGCGGCCCGTCCCCGGGGGACGGCGGCGGCCCCGCGGGGAGCTGAGGGGCGGCGGGGGCTCGGGCCGGGCCGCGGGAAACTTCGGCGGCGAGCGGCGGCCCTTGCCCCGGGGCAGGCTGGGGAGCAGCGAGCGGAGTTTGGCGGGCGAGGAAGCGGCAGGCAGGAGAGGAGAAGCCGCAGGAGCTGGGCGCGGGGGGAGCGGAGGGCGGCGGGACCTCGCGGCTTTCCCCGCGGGCTGTTCGCGCCCGCCAGCCCCGGAGCCCCCCTTGGTCCCCCGGCGGCGCTCCGAGCCCTGCCCGCAGCCACGGGCTCTGAACGAAAGCGAAACGCGGGGCTGCCGGCGGCGGAGCGGCGCGGGCAGCGGGCTGGCAACGGGGGAGGGCGGGAGAGGGGGGGAGGCGAGGCGGCAGGAGGCACCGAGAAGTGGCTGGAGTTGGGAGGATGCGGCGGCGGCAGCGGCTGCAACTTCGCCGAAAGGACCCGGAGCGAGGCGGACGCTGCCGGCACCGGGAGGGATCAGGTTGCGGTAGAAATAAGCTCTGGAGGCGAACGGGTGTGCGGAGCAAAGCGCGGCTGCGGAAGGGAGTGCGAGGGGCTGACCGTGCCCGGGACGGCGGCGGACAGCCGGAGCGGAGCGCCGGGCGAGAGCCCGGGGGGACACGAGGAGCTGCCCGCCGCCCTAAGGGAGACTTCGCCGGGCAGAGCCGCGGCCGCCCGGGAGAACGAGGGGGCGGCGGGGTCGCGGCTCGGCGGGGACCTGTTGGCGGGGCGAGCCCGAGCGCGCCCCGGCGGAGCTGTCAGGGGCCGGACCGAGCCGCTCCGCCGTGGGATGGTTTCAGCTTCCCGCCAGCCGCCCCCCGGCTCCGCCCGCCGCCGCTCGGCCCCCGCTCCCCTCCTTTATCCGCCGGCACGGGGATGCGCCCCGCGGCTGCCGGGGCAGGGTGCGGGAGCGGATGCGGGACGTGGCCGAGGGAGCCGGGCGCAGGTGACAACAGCGGCGGCTCCGGGGCTCACGCCGCTCGCAGGGCTGGCTCTGCCAGGCGTGCACATGTCCCTGCGCGAAACACGGGCGTGTGTGTCTGTACCGGAGATGTAGATATATATATGGGGCTTGATTTATATCTAATGGCACGTATAAAGCTTTTGAAGGTGGCTGCAATGTAAAAAGTAATGACTTTATTACCCCTGAAAGGTTCTGCGGTTCGCAGTTAACACTCCTCTGAATTACAATTCATTACGCTCTCTAAAGCCAACCTGCATCAGAACACCTACCTGTGCTTATTCCCAATCACAGGCATCGTTTCATTGATTTTCTTTTTTAAAAATCGTAGCAAATTAAGCACTTGGTGACAACTAAATCTGTTTCATTATCGTGCCGTGTTTGAGATTCCAGAGGTGACTTCCCAGACCGCATCTCAAAACCTACAGTCAGGAGCTAATTTTACAGATGCTTTCATGAATGGCAGCGAGGATGTTCTTACCATCAGCATGCCCTTAATTCCAGCACCGTAAAAATGCCTCGATTTAAATGGAAACTCGCTGCCTTAAAAATAATATTTCATCCTGGCTGGATAATTATTAATATTAGCATTTGATCGCAATAGTGCTGGCTCCCCCTCGTTCCTGTACCCCCCCACCCCACCCCACAGCGCTTCGCATTGTCATGTGATTGGAGGGAGATAACAAACCTCAAGAAAGAAAAGGAGTGAGAAGACATTTTTAACACGGCATGACCGCAGATTAATAATGCAGGTGGGTTTTTATTTCATTGTATTTTTAGGGGAAGGGAACGAGGCTGTTTAACGAGCAGCCGTGGACACAAAGTGACTGTATTTACAATCCTTGGTGTGGCTTTCGGTGCGTAATAAATTATGACAATATTAAAATTATTTTCTGGCAGCCCAGTTAACTGCGCTGGGGACTGTAAAGCCCTTACTGATTCCATTTATGCCTTGTAATTGCGGTCCACGGTCTCGCTCTAAACCTTTTGGTGTATATTGTGTGTAAACTTTTAGCTAATAGACTTTTTTTTTGAATGGAGGGACTTTTCTCGGTACTTCCTGCCGTATACATTTTGTCTCTGATCTCTGTATTTAATGGCCAAGTCCTGGTTTATGCTTTATAATGTGTTGACAAGTTTTCTAACAGACTTTCTGAAATAATGCACATATATTCACGTCGGTTAGAAACTCCACAGTATTTTTAGAGTCGAGTAGATCTATATCCTAATGCACTGAGAGGGAGTGTAAATCATAGAGGATTTCATAGCCCTTTCAGTAGTTTTCTGTATGAAGTATGAGCAGCGTGGCCTCCAGACGTAACCTTTTAGAAAAAAAGACAGTGCTTTTATTTTATGGTGTAAAGTGCTTTTAGCTTCAGGGCTCTGAACGTGAATGTGGTCAACAAACAGCTCTTGCCAGGGAGTTTGCTGCAGCCTCAGCCCAGCGCCGGGCGCTGTGGGGAGGGATGCGGGGCTGAGCCCCCCCGAGACACGGCACCCCCGCCGGTGTCCTGGGCTCGGACACCCCGCGGAAAGGGGGGGTCGGGTCGGATGGCCCCCGGCGCTGCCGGAGAGGCTGGTGGTGGCAGCAGGGTCAGCCCCGGGGGCAGGGGGCTGAGCTGCCTCGGCAGAGACTGGGCCAGAGGGCACAGCTGGGGCTGGGAGCGCCCCAGGAGAGCTGTGGAGCAAGGGCGATGCACCCCATCACTGCACCCCACCTCCTGTATCTCTGCTTCCACCCTCCCAGCACCTCCGTAGCACACCGAGCATCTCCAGCCCTGTCTGTGCCTCCTGCACGCTCTTCCCTTGCTGGGTTGTACTCACAAACCCGCTGCAAGTAGCAGGTGAACACAGAGAGAAATGCCCAAATGCTGACTGCTCACACCTAGAAACCCTGGCAGATTGGAAGGGCAGGTGAAAACAAACCAAGGCCAGCACAGAAGATGACCCAGTGATGATGTTCTGTGCACTGGCACAGACTTGTGTCACCTCCTGCCCCTCCAGAGCCCTCCTCTGCCCAAGCTGCAGGGCATGCCTTGCTGCGGTGTTTGGAGCTGCTGCCACCCTGGCCATGTTATCAGCTGCTCCTTGGCTACGGACTCCTAGCCCCAGAGCAAAGTCAGCTGGAGGAAATGTGGCCCTACACCTCAGCAAATTCTGAGGTACACGCTGAAATCGGAGCCGTGGTGGGTCTCAGGCTGCCTCCAAGGGGAAGCTAACCTTAGAGAAGGGTCTGTCTCATTAGCTGAGTGTCCATCCCGCCTCAGGCTGTCCCACGTGAACCAGAGCCCTGAGACACCAGCTCATGCCCTGGAGCAGCTGAGAGCAGAGGTGGGCACCCATCTCTGTCCCACAGCAATGGCAGTAACCTGCAGCAGCAGGACAGAGTGCCCAGGTGAGAACATTCATGCTGTAAGAATCAGCCTAAGATTTAAATCTGCCAAAATGTATCCATCCCTTTCCTCATACTCAGCTCTCTGCCTGAGAAACAGCATGGTCCTCCCTACAGTCAAGCACCTGAGATTCTTAGAGGTTGCTGTAGAAAGAGACATAAAACTAACATTGAGAAGTGTGGCCTTCCTCAGTCTCACAGGCAGGCACCCAGGGCTGGGACCTGAAGGTGCAAAGGAGCGTGCCGCAGTTCATGCCACGTACTGCTGTCCCTGCCTATCTGCCGCTTCAGTGACAGACTTGGCAGTGGGGGAGTTCAGCAACTTTGGTGGGCAAATGTTCCTGCTTCGAAGCTCCAGCTGTCACTCACTCAGAGCAGGAATCTCACTTGCCAACATTACAGAACATTAGGAGCAAACACAAATTCCAGAACTCTGCCAGTTCCCCGGAGCCGGGCTGCATTATGTAACGGCAGATCGCGCGGGGTGCTTTCCGACTCCGGCTTGATAGCCTCAATCAGGCGGAGGCAACGTGGGTGGAACTCTTATCACACCAGGCTGGCTCCCGTGAATGAGCAGAGCACTTGCACGTTCTAGAAATAGTACGTGCATTAGTATTCCTGCAGGAGAAACTTGGGCTCGCTGCTTTGCCTTTTCTCCTTTCTTTTTCTTTTTTTTTTTTTTCCCCCTTTTTAATAAAGGCTCAAAATAAACTCTGGTTTTGCAAGCTCTTACTGGCAGGCACAGCACACACAGCAGCGAGTCCGTGCAGGATCACAGACATCTGAGCGCCAGGTGACAGAAAGATTTCGTTATCGGCTCGCCCTAGGCAGGACCTGGAATAAAACCTTGAACTTGGGGAGACTTTTTTTCCATGGGTTATTCAACAAGGCCTGGGATTTCAGCCTGCCCCTGCTTGCACAGCACCTAGCACGATGGAGCCCTGAACCTTGACTGCGCTTTCTGGGGATCACTGTAAAATAAACGGCACATAGTGCTCAGGGAACAGACTTTGAAGTGGCAAAAACCCTCCCTTGAAGCACACAAAGAGTTTTGCTTGTGTGTGGGCAGGCAGAGGAAGGCATTACTAAAAATCTCATTTTTAATCAAATGTTTGATTTCAGCCAAACTGGGTTTAGTTTGCATTACTTACTTAGTTGTCATATTGTAGGTTTAATATTTATGTGTTAAACACGTGACCTGCCCCTGAGCGTTTCTATGCTACATTTCAAGCCAACGTGATTTAAACTATGTGCATTTAAAACCTCCCAGAACCTGACCTATAATGCAAATCCATACAGTCTTAATTATTGCAGCACCAGCAGCCACGGCACGAGTGAGGTAGCTGAGCTTTTGTTACTAAAGAGGCACAGTAGTTATGGTCTGTCAGTGCTCCTGTTACAATCCCCATCTTGAAGAGGTTATAACTTGGGCTGTGTAAATTTGATTGAGCTGAAACTTGGGACTCCAACTGTCAGTCCATATAGGGAATTATCTTATGAATAATTGGCTAACCCATTGCTTGATTCACAGACTTTCATAAAATGATTTTTAATGGGTTTTAATGTTTTTTTCTTTTACTGACATCTAGGGTATGAATTTGGTACTTCTAGCTCTTCTGAAGCTCCCTACTCAATGGAATATGTATGGATACCCCAGGTAAATCTACAGCCACCCTGAGGATTTCACGGGGCACACCTGCCACCCTGACCCACCTGCGTGTTCCTACACACTGAGAACGAGGCCAGGAACAAGAAATGACACTTTAGTTATCTCCAAAGAGGGTCCTAAATGTGTAAGATAAAGAGAACATAAATAAATATATTTGCTAACAGTTTCTTGGAATCTTTTAATCTTCCTGGGCTTTATCTTCCCCCCAGAAATGTGTGGAAATGAGTCCTACCTGTGTGCTGGCATCACTTAGAAAGGGATGAGCCACTCAGCTTTGAATATTGAGCCAGAGTTTAAATATTGGTTTGTGTTACAAAGGATTTTGCTGCTAAATACTCCCTACTTTTCCTAGCTTTAAACTTGCAAAAGTCAGTTTTTATCACCTCAAATCACACTAAGACAAAGAGTGCATGTTTAGTTTAGATGCAGACTCGAGATTTTCTTTGACCCTACAGCAAACAAAGCCCAGCCCAGGGCCAGAAAGAAGAGCCACGAGCTGTGGCTCCTGATTGCTCTCACAGAGCTGGATCCCAGAGTTTCCATGCCCCCCTCCCCACACAGGTAAGGAGCAGGGACACCTGAACTCAAGAGCAGCATCTCCACCTGTTTCAGGAAGAGTTTTGACCAAGCCTGGCCGCAGCCTGGGGCTCTCACACTGCAGGGCTGTGTCCTGTGCGAGCCATTCCAAAACAGAGCTCTGTGAGAAGCCGGGTGCTCCTGGGCAAGGTGTCCCATACATCCAAATCCCCCACCTGTCTTGCCTGTCAGGAACCCACAATGGCACAAGTTGGTCCTTTGAGACACTGCTGAGACCCCAAGCAAGGTCAGTGTGTCCAAGCCTGTGAGCAGTAGGAAGACAGGTCATTGACACAAACAGCTTCTTTAATTCCTGTTCTGACTTGAGCTGGTAAGTGCACTTCTGTGCAAGATTAGATCCAAGGGGATCAAACTCTCCCGGTGGGGAAATCTGGAAAGCCCTACTCTGGATGCGGCAGGCAGGAAAAGGCAAACGTTTTGTCTTGAAAAATAAATCCAGCTATACCTCCAATCAAATTTAAAAAGTAGAATAACAAAAATAACTCACTAATCTGAGAAACTCGACATCAGTAATCAAAAAGAAATTATCTCTACTGAGAAATTAGTTTTGCTACACAAGATGAAGAAATATTTAGTTGTCTTATCTGCTGCTGAACACAGTCCCTCCTTCCTAGCACGCTTGGTGTGAGGGACAATAGAAAGGACAGTGCAATAAAAAAGGATTTTCCTCCTCTAACTCTGCTTGATATAGCCCCTGTCAGAGGAATCTACTTGGCCTTGGGTACTGCAAAAATTCTTAAGCACATATTTATCTTTGGGCACATCAGCTGTACTTACATGCTTAAAGTAAGCATGTACTCAAGCATGCTGTTAGATTGGTGCCTTAACATCTTCTGTAAATAACTCACATTGCTTTTTAGAGCTTCAACTTTTAGTCATGTAGATTGCATTGAACTGAAATTTAACATACACAATCATCATTCTCTATATTCATTTTATATTACTATTTCAGGTGACATTTAGGTTTAGCTTTTAGCTTCAGCCAAGAAGAAATGCACCTGCTTTGCAGAACATGACATAGTTTGTGTGAGGATCTTTTCTAGATGAAAAATAATTAATAGCTGAGAGAGCAGAGTCCTTTCTCTGTGCTTAAAAATAAGGACAGCTTTACTGTGGGTTTTCTCCTTTGCCATATTTATTCTACGCAAAATTTCGGCTTAATTGTTAAAATGCTTACAATAATATTTTAATGCAACTCTCTGTAGTCAGAAGAATAAATTATTATATAGCCCAAAGCTGCACAGAAAGACACAGCACTGAGGGGGAGCAGGGGTGGTGGTGAATAACCTGTGATAAGAGCCCACTTCTTTCAGCAGTTTGGATAGTTTTGCCACCATTTGTTATTGTCAGCACACATAATTCTGTCAGTGCAGTATGAATCCTGGCTGCAGTGAAAAGAATGCCTTTTCCCACCAGTATGAATAAGATTTCACTCAATTAAAATAACGTGCAAGTATATTGTATGGCATTACATAGAAAGCTGATGTGCATTAAGTATGAATGCTGGGTTTGGGGGGAGTTATTGTACTAATGCTATTGTTCACTGAGCAACTATTCCCCAGCATTTAAAAAAGCAGGGGAAATTAAATACAGAAATCAGAAATAAGTACAATGTTTGATATTACCATACTGAAATTAATGTATTCACAATTTAGACTGTAATTTGCCCTATCGTATTTAGTTTCACAGCATCTGAGAGCCTGGAGAGAGAGAGAGAGAGAAGTAGATGTAAACACATGGAGAGAGAGCTCCATGCACTGTCTGTGCTGACACACACCTCCCTCAGACGTTTGGGTGCTATAGATATCCACAGGGTAAATGCAGGCCATACAGAGCACCAGTCTGTAGGGAGAAGCTTGGTCTAGATGTGGCTGGAGCAATGGGATAGAGCAGATGGGATCCACCACCATCTCCTCCTCAACAGTGCTGAGCAGCCCCTCAGCACGGGGGTGAGATGAGCTGCAGGCTCCTGGCACCCTGCTTGGTGCTGCCCAGAAATGAAGGGATCTGAACACCCAGGGGCGTACAAAGACACAGCCGTGGCCAAAAGTGCCTCACAATAGGTGTGTCTTAGGCAGCCACTGCACTCAGAGCCAATAAAAGTGAAACTATTCTCTATTAGCTCTTACAGTCAATGCCACACTGCACATCTGTGCATTGCTTGTGAGTGGGACTGAAAAATGCCTGTACCATGGCACTGTACTTTTAAGGTGTCTGTTCAATGCCTTTTCGAACCTCCAAGGATTGCCTCCTCCTTAGACTTACACATTCAGTGAATATGACGAGGCTAATTACTTTTCCCTGAAGTGATCAGTGCTCTTATCTAGCACGGACCTCACATTTTCAGCCTCAGAACTTAAAAAACCAGAAAAGAAACACACAACTGCTTTCAAATCCTAAGACAAAAATCAGTTTGGCGAACAAATTCCCCGCCATGGGCTTTACCAGGCTTTACTCTTCCATCAAAGCCCCCGTGCACGTAGCAGCCTCTTCGCCACTTTTGAGAGGGGGTTCAGTATTTTCCTGTTACCTTTCCTTCCTGCAAAGCAATCAGGGAGAACGGCAGGAGGCACCATCAAGATGCAAATTGCTGCCAGATAACTGGTTTCGCTGGTTCCGCCTTGGGAAGCGGCACCGCCGCCGCGGGGCCATCCGGGGGGCGCGGGGGTCGCTCCGCGCCCGAGCCCCGCCGGCCCCGCGGGGCCCCGGAGCGCGGCTCGGCCAGGACAGCGCTCCTCCGAGCCCCACGGCTCCCCCGAGCCCTGCCGCCCCACACGGCTTCCTCAGCGTGCTCCTGGGCTCTTCTGCTTTGGGGATTTCTTTTGTAAGGGGTATCTGGGTGCTGTTCCTTCGCCCCGAAAGTGCTGGCAGTTTGATGTCGCCTGTCTCGAGTTAGAGGGTGAAGATTTTCGTGCCTCCATCGGCTCACCCGAGAGGTGCTCCTAGGCACGGAGTAGGAGAAAGGCTGGCTCAGACCTGAGTGGCATCGCAGACCTGCTCAGGAAATCTGTGGACACTCCCATGTGGATCTGTATCCAGTGCACAAATCCAGGCCCTCTCTTTCCTAACTCAGCATTTGAGGGACGGGAAGGGAGCCACTGGTTTCTAAAGTAAAATGAAACTTATCATTCACAGGTAAGCATTTGCAAAAGTACATGAGCCCATTTTTAAAAATCACAAAGAAACAGATCTCAGGTGGGTTCTGGGTTTGCTCTGCTGGCAGATTCAAAGCAGCACTGCTCATCACACCAGCCTTCTGCAGGGCATTCATCAAAACCGTGGGAGTATTTTTAAAACCCCACCAAAGTAAACCATACAGCTAATTTATAAGCATTCAGATGTGCAGTAACTCTAGAACAAATATCCCTATCAGTATGGTGGTGGCCCTATATAATACAATAAGACACAATTCAGACCTGTGACTGTCTATTGAATGCATAATATGCGTTTTTAAAATTGCCTGGAAGCATATTCATATTGTAAAATCTAATGGTTCAGGTGGAGCTTTTACTCTTGATCAAATAATAAAATTGTTAGAGACCACTCTGTCATCCCATTGCTCACCAGCCTCCGTGAGGACTGTTTTACATTCCCGTTTAAATAGGACAGGAGAGCAAAAAAGGAAAACATAAACCACAGAAGAGTTACTACAGACATTAACTTTTAAGCCAGAAAAGCAAAAGAGCTGAGAAAGAAGCTCCATTCCGGGGGAATTGTCTTTGTCGCTCTGCATCCATCGAGGTTTCCTGCAGCCAAAGCCTCTGGACGGCGAATCACATTAGGATGAGGCTGCACTCAGTAAGTCCCAGCGGCTGTCTGGGGCAAGGTGTCCTTGTTTGGCCTCCAAAATAGCTCCTTCCTGTGGGTTTAGGTCTGCCAGGGAAGGGCACTGATGTGGACAGACAGACAGGTCCTGTGGACAGCTGAGACTCCCCGTGGGATGGAGTGGGTGGCGATGGCCTTGTCCATGAAAAAGGAATCTGAAGTGCAGACTAGCGATAGTAATGGCGATTACCATTAAAGTGTGGAGCTTTTCATTACTGAAAACTTCAAATAACTCTCCTGAACTATATTTGAGACATTTTTTTTTTCATGTTAACTCTGGGTTTGATTGCTGAAAAAGGTTGACTGCTAGAAAAAGAAAACCAGTGCAGTGCACAGCAGTGGGGAATCGAAGCCCTTCTTTACCAGAACCCCTGCCATATACGTACTGTCACTCACCTTCCAGACACTCAGTACAACCATTCAATCTATTGAATCAAGAGACTGTTTGATCTTATCTGCATCTGTGAGCTGACTGTCAACCTGCTTAGGCTGCATATTAAATCATCTATAGTAGCTGTATCAAGCTGGGATGATCTGTTAATTCTAAATTTATTAACCCTTAGAGTGCAGTCATCATGTTTAATCTAGTGTAGCCAGCATTTATTTTACAAGACTAAATCCTTCTTTAAGACATGGCTGTGCTGTAGGTTAAGGAATGGGTAACGTGGTGGAGCTGGTAACTGGGAACAGGCTCACTTTGATCTCTGTAAGCCAGCTGACAGCACTGCTGCTCCAAACATGTATGTGCGTGCTCACGTCACGCTCCTGTGTCCGGGATGGTGGGGGGACTGCACATGTGTGTGGACCTAATGACATTACCTGGGAGTTTTGCCTGAGATGAGCCAGAAATGAGCGGCCTCGAACAACGTCTGAGCCCTGTGCCTCCAGCAGGACTTAAAATCAAAAATCAAAGTGACGGCAACCGCCGCGGCCCGAGCTGAGGGTGGCTGCAGGTGGGGTCCTGCAAGGAGCCGCCACCAAAGCTCTCCTCCGAGCGGGCTCCCGCTTCTCGGCCCGTAACCGCGGTCCAAACCAATGAACAGATGTGCTGGGAGTGCTGAGGAGCACGGCCACGGCAGGACACGCGGGAACGCGAGCGTTCCTCCCCGCAGCCCGGCGCGGCCCCGGCGGTGCGCGCGGATAATTTCATACGGATACATACATCCGCATCAATATGTTAATCTGTTCGTTACACACACGCTCTCTCCCTGCCCTTCTCTCCTGTTATCTATTATCTTTGCACATCGCCGATGGTATCAACATATTCACAGCTTTTATTTCAGTCGCAAACTGCTAGGCATGCTTCCTTTTTTGGTAATCATGTGCCCGGTATCTCTCTAATGTAGCCTAATAACAATTTTAGCATTCAGATGAAGCGATTTCATTCTGTGACTGCCTTTTCTATTAGATTTGATTCTGAGAAGCCCCAGTGGGTGCCTCGGAGGCAGAGATCTATCTGTGAGGCTGCAACCGATTCAATAGCAGCCTGAGCTAACCTTGACCTTTCCCTAGACCCTGCTCCATCTGGTGCCAGCCTGGTCCCCCCCTTCTCCTCCTCCTTGCTTCACAGTCAGCATTGATCAAGGCAGAATCGAGCGTCTCTCTCCCTCCAAGGGCTGGGCAGTCGTGGAAAGGACAGCACATTTCAATATATGGAAATGATCGAGCCTCTTATGCAATCATAAATCTACATACAGCCTCGTGATTTGATATTTCATTCACCTCCAAAGATTCTCACCCTCCCTCCCACCGACAGGGATTTATAAACTATAAGACAACAGCTTTCCCCAACACCTGGATATTACAAAGCTTGCTGCTTATCGGGAGCGAGCGCCTGGCAATTTCATCTGATTCACTTTGTGGTTTATTTATTATCGCTCCGTTGTTTTCCCTGCGTGCCTGGGGTATTTTATTTCTTTCCGGGGGCTTCGCCCGCACGCCCCCGGCCCTTTCGGGCGGTGGCAGCCGCTCGGACAGGGGCTGTTGGATGCCGCTGTGGTAGCCCCGAGGGAAGGGGCGGACGGGCTCGGCTCGATCCGCGGCTCGCAGCGGCCCCGAGCCCGCGGCCCCAGCTCCGCATCCCGCTCCTCTCCGGGAGCGTTTCCGGAGCTGGCAGCGAGCACAGGCTCCTACGATAAACCAGCGCCCGCCACTTTGTCACCTTCCCACTTCTGCTCCGTTTTCCTGTCGCCTTCCCCGCTGCCCCGAAACCCCCCCGGAGCCGCCGGGATGCCCCTGCTCGCTCCTGGGGGGCGAGTCCCACCCAGCGAGAGCCAGCGTGGCTTTCACCGCCGAGATCCTCCGCGCTGCACCATCCCTCGGCTCTCCCTCCTCGCTAGGACATGCACCTACAATCAGTAATTTTATTTTTCTTCCGAAGAATTCTGACGTAACCTCAGTTTCTCACCGCATACCAGCCTCGAGATTACATAACCGATTATGTAAAATTATAATTGCAAGATAATATATGCAGACTCTAATTATTACCTAGAGTTTCCCGTGTAGCTGTAGCCAGGCACACAGCACATATGTTAAGAGTCGGTTCTGCAATATTTGCATAGCCAACACTTCTGGCTGGAGACGCGGTGTGGAAAAGGAATGGATGGATATTTGACAGTACATATGTATGAGGGAGATACATTACTTAATAGGAAAAGGTATCTGGAAATATATTCCTCTCTGTTTTGAGGAATTTGTTTTGCTTTATCTCCATGGGTAGTAAAAAATAATAGGAAGAAACTGTGAATTACATTGAAAAAAAATAGATATATTCAATTTGTCAGTTTAATATTACACTTCCTCTCTGCAATACTACAAAGATTTAGAACATTTCCAAAACTTTCAGCTCTAATCTGTGCCTCGGGTTTGTTGGGAGGACCTGCCACCACATGCCAGCTAAAAATGAGTGTCAATTAATAATAAAACCCACTCTTCCTTATTTCTGCATGCATATAATTTAACAGGTTTTGAGAAAACCATGGATGCAATGGTGAGAATTTTCCAATGTGTGCAATATTAACAGCTTTCATTCTAAAGCACCAAAACTTCCAGGAACAGAACTGCTCAATGTTTTCTCGCTTTTCCAGTGGCCATCTCCACCTATTATTATACACCTAAAATGCAAAGACTATTCAGCTCCTTAAAAAGTGTTTTGTTCTACCAAGAACACAGTTGGTAGAAACAATCTCAGACCGAGGCAGTTCAGGTGAGTGCACTATTATTATTATTTGTGGCCCACAAAATTAGAAATCATTTGAAACAAGAAGTGAGAAAGGTGTCAGCTTGTGTTTTCCACCACGTGAGACATGACTGGAAAATTTTTGCCACTACAATGCAACAGGATTCCTAAAGTCTCTGATTTCTGAGCTACCTGAGCAACCACATAACCTCTGCAGAAGCGCCTGAGCATGGCTTGTTGTTGAAAAGCATATTGTACTTATTAGTAAAATGTTAAATGGCTTAAAAAACAGTTTGAGCTATGAATTGCCATCTGCTCAATGGGGAGAAACAGAAAGTAACTGAATATATTTTCTCACCTTTTTTTATAGTAACATAAACAACACTCCAGAACACTATAAACTTGTAGCTGTACCAAAGGCGTTGGTGCAGTTCATTGTGCTTCAGGTCAGGACTTTGTCCACACTGTTACACGCTGTTTCTTTTCACTCTCTGCAAATATCCTAAGGTATTTTTCCCCTATTAGTTAAGATGGCCTCTTTAATTTCAGGGATTAAAAGTTTGATGCTGCTGCCCTGATACAGGGCTAGCTTGAGGTCTGTGCGTGCCTTGAGACATCAAAATACAGGTAAAGCAGCGTACACAGCTTGTTCTGGTTCCCTGTGTGGGAGGGAAAGGGTTTATGTTACCCAGCTTTCATGCAGAGCTTTGCATCACTTGTGTCCATCACAAGAGAAATTTGTCTTTGTCCTCTCTCCTCCCCCAGCCCCCTTTTTGCAGGGAAAACCCGAGGAAGCACTTGGGACTGCTTCCTCTGGGGTTGAGCTTTGCCAGCGCCACAAGCACATTCCTCCAGCGCCTGCAGACACGGTGACCTTCCCCAGAGCTGTGGGGGCAAGGCCATGAACTCGGCTCAGAGCACGGGAGGCCTCTGCCTATCCCAGGAGAACGGCCCTGCAGCAGGGCAGTGCCTGCCCAGGACTCCCTGCGAGCACCTAGGGAAACCATCCGTGCTGGCAGCTGCTGCTCCACACAAATGCTACAAAAGAAAGGACAAAATAACATCTTTTTGTTTTCTGCTTAGCCAGGGTGACTTTTTGCTCTCCTTCAGCTTTACCCACCTGGGAACGTGGGCTTTTTTTAACCTGTGTGTCCCGTTTCTTGCCTAACAGCAGCTCAGTTATCCTGCCCCAAACACTGCTCCTACCACCTGTGGATTGGAGGGGAGAGAGTTCCTGGAGTCAGGGAGCCATTCCAACCAGATGGAGGCAGACTGGAAGATCTTGGCTTGGAGTGAGTTTCCCAAGGAGCATGAGGACAAGAGAGCTGTGAATTGTTAAGTTCCATCCCAAAGGACAAGCACATATAAGACAGTAACTCTGCAATGCAGAAATTGTCTTCACCTGCCTGCCTGATGCTTTCTCCTCTCTGAAAGCCTGACTTGTCGAAAGCATCACTTAATAATACAAGGAGCAGCTTTTCTGCTCCCTTGGAACTTGGCAGGAGTATAAATACGCAGTAAGGGAAAAGAGGAATCGAAAACTTAACAATAGGAAAGGGAAATATAATGGTGCAAAGTGGCCTGCACCCCTCATAGTTTAATTTCCATCAAATGACCCTAGAAAAGCTGGGCACAGCAAAAGCCTCGAGATTGATATGCAAAGCGTGTGAGCTGGTTGCAATAGCTGCACCACAGCGCACGCCTAGGTGTTCTACACCTCAAACACATCACCCCCTAGGATTAGGATTCAAATCACCTGTCCTCTGTCGCTAATAAAAATGAAATATATTGGGGGAAGTTCGAATATGGTGGCTTGACAGAGCATGTCGTGTCTCACACGTGAAAAAACGCGACAAGCGCACAATCAAAAAGCAGCTCCCATTTTTGTGGCACAGGATTTTTCTGTTTCAGAGAGCAAAATGTGTGCTTGGAGACCAGGAGAGCCTGAACCCTTAAACCCCTGCAGCCCCTGAGAGTGCAGTGTGAGGTCAGATCAGCACTCACTGCTACAAGGAAGAAAATCGTATGTTTTTATCAGACATCCAGATTTGCTTTTTGCTTTCCTTTTTGAGTGTGCAGATCATCAGCAAAGCACGAGAAGCAGCGCTGTACTTTGAGTGGCCCTTCCCCTGCCACAGCAGAACACCACCCTGGGGTGGAAGTTGTCAATACTGTCATGTTTCAGGTTTGCCAGGGTTTCTACTGTAAGTCTAAGCCATCCTAGCCTAAGATGCAGATCCTGCAAAGGCTTCTGGAAAACAGCCAGGTAGATGAGCACGTCTCCAGAGAGCTGACATGGCTGGCAGCTTTTTCAGCCCACCCTGGGCTCAGTTTTTCAGGAAAGCAAGAAGCCAGACAGATTTTAGGGTGAAAAGTGATAAGCAGTGCTCCAAATGAGATGCAAACAAAGGACAGGGACTTCCAGGCACAACAGGTTATTTTGTTCTCTGTGAATGGCTTCCATTATTGACACAAGGATGGACATTACCAGTTCAATCCCTATTGGACATTGTGTCCCTTCCCTGATTGAGGGGATAAAACCAATCCAAAAAGGTAAATCACAGCTCCAGGTGCTGGAGATAGAAATATTGTAAAGCTTGTTCAGTGTGGATTCGTGCAACAAACAGCAACTGCTTCAAAAATTGCCCCAGCCTCCAGGAAAAATGCTTCAAGAGGCTGTGAACAGCCAAATCCCAGGCACCATCTGGGAAAGGCCCTATAGAGTTACATCAAATGTGTCTCAAACCTGCCACCTCAACAGGTAAGCTCGATGTTGGTTTTTCTGGAGTGCCCTTTTCCTCCTGAATTTTCAGGCTGGTGGTGAAGGAAGACAGAAGAGGAAGGACTGAATGTGCCACTGCTTGTGCCATGATCTGCAGATAGCGTGAGGACTTTGCTCCTCAGGACTGTCCATCTGGCGCCATTCCTGAGCAATAAAAGCTCACCCACAAAGTATTTTAAAGCAAACACTTGCTGTAATGAATACCTTAATACTCCTAATACAACACCACAAATAGTAGCTACTGTAAAAATGCCCACTCAGTGAAAAGAGCTCAGGTTCACAGCCCAGCTCCTTCAGAGAGCAGGAGACAGGACCCACAGAGGCTGTGAGTTTATATCACAGGAGGGTGACTTCCTCTGCCACTCACTCTCCAATCTTTCCCCGTGGCTAATCCAAGCACACCTGCACACCTTCCAGCAGAAGAGGTGTTCCAGCAACCCTTGGACCTAATGAAAAGGTGAGCTGGCCACCAGAAATGGGTGTGTGTGCATGGGGGCGTGGGGTCAGGCACCACATGTTCTAAAGAACCAAAAAAAAAGGATTCTATAATTTACCACTCTTTTTTGGCTGTTCGTTTTATTTTGGTTTTGTGTGTGTGTGATCTCTGCACAGATTCTCTCTCTTCCTTCTTCAAACTTAGAAAAGCAGGGCCACTGAAACAGCCTCAAGAGCCAAATACTATCTCTGATTCATCAGCACACATCGTGCACAAGAGCAAGAGGTGATTTCGTAAGACACCTGGAACAAAAAGTCTTTATCATTTAAGATCAGAATTTGTTTACCAGGGACATTATTTAACCTAAGGAAGACAGGCAGAAATATGAAAATCTGCCTTTAATTTACTCTGTTATGATCTGCATTGTTGTTCTTGCAGTTCTCTTTTTAGGTGACTTTACAGTAGGCAGGCTTGAGCATCACAGGATGAGCTACTTTGTGGAGAGTTGAATCCTAAGGTCTGAATTCCTGATTTTAATTTTGTTAGTTCCCAACCAGATTCACCCATTTTTTTCCCTTTTGAAATGGACTACTTGACAAATGTAAAATAAGCACTGAAACCAGATGTACATAAGTATTGTACCCAAGGAATACTGACAGTACCTGAGAAAGAGCACTGTGTGGAGGGTTTTTTGTTTGGTTTGGTTGTTAGCATAGTACATCAATTACTTGGTGCTATTTTATATCATTTTACCTTTATGCTTTGGCATACAATAAAAGCAGTATCTGTTCATATCCTCATATCCCTACATGTAAAAATAAGATGTCTTACATTTTTAAAAATTAAGTGTACCTTCCACTAATGTTATATGTCTTCTTTTTTTCTTTCATGAAACAAGTGCTGTTTGCTGCGTGTGACTGTTTCAGTGAGCTAAATATCTATTGAAAACTCAAATCATTCACTGGCCTCATTTTCTCTAGTTGCTGCATTCAGATTAATAAACCTGTTTCCTACTTAAAATGAAAAGAGAATTCAGAAACGTTTAGCATCAAGTGAAAAAAGCAGCAAGAAAATGACTAACAGACACAGGGACATGGCATATTTATTTTGTCCTGTCAATTATTTTTAAAGAATCCCTTGCTCATGGAGGAAGATTTTTTAAAAACCTGGACTATTAAATAAAGACGTCCACAAACACCAGTTTCTTCATTTTTCCTCATTTTGGAGGAAGTGAATAGTGGAATGGTTTGGGGGGTTTTCACTTTGCATTATTACACTTTTGCCAGTGCTGGAAAGAACTCACGTTTCAAGGGTCACAGAATAAACCTGCATAAAGCATTTATGACACTGCAGTAAGGCATTTATGAAGGCGAATACTCCGGGCACTTACAACATTAGGAAAACACCAATATCAGATGTTCTCCTCAACACTTCAAAGCTGCAGCAGCCGAGTGCAAAGTTCCAGAGGTACCAGCCAGTCCAGGGTCAGCGGTGGCTCCGAGGAAGAGCGTTCGGAGGCCTGGACCTGGAGGTAATTTCAATGTGTTCTCATCCAGTCATGAGCACACAATCACCTATTGAAAGTGTCTGGCTTGGAGTGCAGACAGATGGAGAGCACAGGGGTTAGTACAGCCAGGCCTTGGACTGACCTTTGCAGAGAGAATTAAATCAGTCTGACCTTGTTGTGAAGCCTAAATTATATCCATAGACCCCCAAATAATGCATCTTTAATGCATCGCTGCCCTCTTTTTATCAGCCTCTTTACCTCGAGGGTATCTTGTTTGCTAACTACTGATGTTAAATTGCAGCTATTTATGCTTACATTTGTGACCTCGGTGGACATCTTGTCACATTTTTCATGAGCACTTGAAAAAGTAGAGAAATATTTATATAGAGAGAACTATATAAAACCGAGGTCTCGTTTCACTGGGACATAAAATAAACATTAATAGGAAAAGAAACCTGGTTCAACTGTGGGGCGCTGTATTCATTGTATAAGTCTAACACAATAGTCATTGTATGAATCTGAGCTTCAATATCATCCATAACCTATCATCTGGACAGCCTGGAAAACAGAAAGGTGCCACGTAATAGGATTTCCAGTATCTTACAAACACCTTTTCTTCTCAGATATTTTTAATATTTCAGGATTTTTTTCAAAATTCAAAATAGTGCTAAGAACAGAATAACCCCTGTGACACCTGTCAGTTTTGGTAATACAGACCTCTGGACAGAAACAATACCGAGTCCACAGGCTGGAATCTCGACTGGAAAGCAGCTCGGTTCAGACCAGGGAGCGTTTAATTGGTGTTTCTGTTGACTGTAACAGCAGAGGAGCCCAGTGGAAGTTCAGGAGAATTGCATCCTTTCCCACTGCTTAAAAGGCTCCGTTTTGTGGTTTTGTGTTGTACTTTACACCGAACAAAAGGTGCTTCGAAAAGAAAATCTTAGTTCAAGATGTTGCTTTCCAAGTACCATTATTATAAAGTGCATCGAGTTCCCTTTTAGCTTCTATTAATCAAAATAAAACTCTGATTTAAACTGCAAAACGAACGAGGTTTTGTTCCTCTGCTGTTAGTTTGGGATCTTGGGTCTGCCACCGGCTGTCTTTGCAATTTGGGCAAGTCACGGTGGCCTGTGACAGGGAATCCTCTGGGGATGTCCCCGCGGAAAGCTGAGATGCCGCAGGCCAGCGAGGTCCCCCGTGCACAGGACTGGCACCACACCACTTGTGTGTAGGAACGCTCTGCCCAGCAGCAGCGAGCTGCCAGGGTGGCTCACCCAACTCACAGGGTCACTCCAGGGCTGGCCCTGCCACCTTGCTGCCCTCATCATCCCGCTCTCCAAGCCGACACAAAAATATTTGCTCCCTTTTGCCCAGATGGTTTTTGCTGGTTTAGCGAAGTGCGTGGAACGAGCGAGGGGAGAGCAGCAGCAGCAGGGTGGAGAAGAGCAACCCAGTGCAGCCCTGATTTAAATCAGCTGCACAACCACACCATTAGATTAAACTGCTGATGAAGGTTAAGTTTGGTCTAATCCTTGGCACCGAAGCGGCTGAAATGCTGGAAGCTGCTTGCTCCCAGCTTCATTCCTTACACTGAGAAAAGCCCAAACCATCAGAACTCTATTTGCATCACTAAAGAGCCGTCCTCCAGGGTGGGCTACAGTGATAACGCTCCTCAGAAACACTGGTGTGAGCAGTGTTTGCATGCTGAAATAAAAATTAATATTTCACTTATTCCCTATGAGATTAGACTGTTTATTTTCGAAATAGATAAAACAAGGCACGCTCCATCCCAAACTGCCTGCTATTCCCTCCTCAAGAAGCTCATTCCTTATCCCAAAGGCGAGATTTGGGATCAAGTCAGGCACTCAGCATCCCACACTGCCAATGCAGGCAGTAGCCACCCCTGAGTGCTCTGCCTGTGCTGAGTGAAACCTGTCCACAGAAAGTAACAACTGTTGGTCAGAAGCACCAGCCCTGGGCACAGGAAGAGCCACAGCTGCATGCAATGCAAACGATGTGGTGTTATTTTAATTGGGTTTCTTTGGCTCACAAGTCTCAGGTGTTCCTGAGAACCACGTAGGGATAATCTACTGGAAAAGCAGAGGTCAGTGCAGCCCACAGAGCTGGGCTGTTGGCATTTTCTGCCCAGAAACATGTTAGAAGTCCCTGAAAATGGAAGTTTTGCATTGCCAAAAGCACACAGCAGAGCACGAGCACCAGGCTCAACCATCCTGCTGCAAACTCTGCCTGATATTTTAAGGCTCTTCCAGATAAATAAAGGTTCCTATATTTCAAGGGACAGGAGAAGCAGCTGACTACAACAACAACAACCAGTCAGGGTCTGTCAAGTCCCCTGGAACCAGGGTCACTGCTGAAGCCCAAGAGCTCCCTTCTGTCAGCTGCAGTCTTTCCCCACCTTCTAAACTCTGACAGTTCCAAGGTCACCGAGCCTGATCCCAACCTCTCACAGCTGAGGCAGCAAAATTCAGTCTTGCCAGCCCTGCTGAGAAGTCTTGCTCCAGCTCTGACCCCAGTACTCTTAGTTCTTCTTCCTCTTATATGTGGTTCCCTCGTGGCTGCCTACAAGGTGTGTGGAGCAAGGAACAGAGCCCCCAGGAGTCATGTATGCCTGTCTGTGTTTGTCCAGTTGTGGAAGAGACAATCACAGCATGGAACGAACATAGAGGAGAAACAGACAACAAAAAAGGCCTGTGTCTTCAAAATCATTTAAACCTCCAAGGCTGCAAACGCCAAAATATCAAGTGTGATCTAAACAGTCATATAGAATATAATAAGTACAAACTACTACCTACTTGGTTTGTCTACACACAGCCAAAAAAGGCAGTGTTAATCACTCTCTTTGATTCCATGATCTGATTCCTGTGTTACCTTATTTCTCAGGACTACAGCTCTGCGTACCACAACATGCCTGTCAAGATGTGGATTTACAGGTTACACTGTAGTAGAACCTGCTGGTTTTCAGCTCCAATCGACATCTGCTTGTCGGTACATGCCTGACAGAGTTGCAGTCCAGATTAGGAAACATTTGTTTATGCCCCAAAATCCCCAACATATTTTTCCAGCTATGCTCCCAGTGCTGAGCTCCATGCCACTCCAGCTCTCTGGTAGTCAGCTCTCACACTGCTTCCTGGTATAAAATTGATTAGAAGCAGCGTGAAATGTTATCAAGCTGACCCTCGGGAGACTCGGCCCAAAAATAACAGATGGGAAAAGTGGCCTTTTGATTAAACTTTCAATTGCCAAAAACTGTACATTTCCCCTCACCGTGCATGTGCACACACGTTGTAACTCAAGAGAAGTCCATGCAAGCTGCAAAGAGCTTAGAACAGGCCTATTCTTATCAACACTGGTGTTGCTGAAGTCAGCAGGACACTGGCCATCAGCTTCAGCAGTGGCAGGAAAAGGGTCCTTTGTTCCACTTTTTATTTCACATCTCTCTTTTCCTGGTGTGGCTCAGCTGATCCCGGGGAGAGGATGCGAAAGTAACCAGAGCAGGCCCGGGCTGGCTGCCCGTGACACAAGAGCTGCTGGAGGGGGTGGTGGCAGCTGCTTGGGAAAGCCATGCAGATTTTCAGGCATTCTCTAAAGCCCAGGCCAAGGTGCTTTCAGGGTGGGTCTGGGTAAACGCACTTCGTACCTTCCCAAGGTCAAATAAATCACCAAAAATCTCTTCTGGTAAAATCCCGAAGGACCCAGGTCCCACTGCAAGGAGACAAAGGAGCTACAAAGGATTTTGATGGGAAGAAAAACGACAAAGAAAGCAGCACATCTCCATGCACGCCTGTACTGATACGAACCTCTGATAATACAAATCTGATTTACATATTCATATATTTATATGCCTGACTGTTCCCATTTCAAAGAGTCTTATTGCCTAAATTGCTGCAGAATAGCCAGATGTAAAAGAATCAGAGCAGGATGGAATAGCAGAGCTTGGAACCTGAATTTCCAGGCCTGGGTAGCTTTGCCACGGTCTCGTTTGCATAGGTTTTTCACTCTGTTCTAGAAGTGCCAGCTTACTTTGAACCACTCATACATAGAGCATCTATGGTAGAGATTAGTAGCAGAACAGCTTGACTAGGGATTAAAACACCAATGTTTGTGTCTTCAGGCCCAACATTTAGAGCTCACCCCTCATCCATGTAAAATTGGCCATATCTAGTGACAGCCATGAGCTGCTGCCGTTTTGAGAACAACGCATATCAAAATTGATCACTGCTTTCCCCGGACAGTTCAGTGCTGTCCAGACCAGGACCTGCCTCTGTGGGGCACAGCAGGACCCTGTGGGGTTTTTTTGCATGTCAACAGAGCCACAATCAGTTTAAAACTGGTTTTGAGACCTACAGATGAATGACAAGAGCCAGGCATTGTAACAAGTAATGATTACTATTATTCTGAGAACAGGGCTTGAGAGGAGTTGGCAGGAGCTAACAGGATGAGGAACATACACATTCATCCACACTTCTCTTTCTCTCTTTTCAGAGGATTCAAGGACCTTTATGTCCCAACCCCTGCTGTAGTTCCCCAAAATTTGAGGAGGGCAGCTCCACTGCAGCACCATCACTTCTTTCTACGCCCTTTTTCCCTCTTTCCCCACCATGTTCAACCACTGAGTTTGTAACGTGTACAAAAAAAAATAAAAAGTTTCCAAAACACTTATTTAGTAATTCTCAAGGAGTACCAAACCCATTATGGTGAGGGTATTTGGGAAGAAATGGAAAGAAAGAAGAAAAGTCACATGTGCTCTGTCTTGGGCAAGGAATCGGGATTCAGTCAGGGCAGCAGGGTGCACCTATGTGGAGCCTGCACACCCACAGCAATTTAAGGTAATATTTTGGTCACCAGGCGGAGACCCCAGGAACACACTGGTTTAAGATCAGATTTGTGAGAGGCAGAAATTGGTACCGCATTCTAGGTCTGTTGTTTAACATTCTATGTATGCAAGATAGAGAACGAAAGAATAAGAATTATCTTTAAATCCCTGCTAAATCATGCCCTGCTTTCTCAAGGCAACCTCGAGCTTTAGTAGTTCAGACAGATTCTCTAGCTGACAATTAATATTAATGGGTAGATTTCACAATGTGGCATTATCACACTGTGCGATGGGTGGGCATACCATCTGGGTTTTGGCAGGTATTAAATGTAATCAAAGGGATTACTTGGCTCAGGAAGAAATAGAAAACCTTGGGTTTGTTTAGGCTTTTTCTTCTTTTGTTTGGATGCAGCTCTAGGTGCACTTAGCTGTTTTCGCCTCGTCCTTTTGTTTCTTGTGATGAGTTTACACGGGGAACCAGAGCCAGATAACGAGCACATTGTGTTAGTGGGACCGAGGACCGATTTTCTTGAGAGCTCCTTCTTTCTCATGCATTGTTGTTTTGGGATCGATTGGCAGCTCGTTTAGGGGTCCGCTGCTGCCTTTTAGAAGGTCAAGGTGCGAATTTAAACAGTGAAGGAATTAAAGGCAAAATTTATTTAGATAATCAACCAATCGGACCCTTTTCAAGATAAAAGCTGAGGAAATCAGGTGTATGAACAGATGCACGCAGAGGACTTTGTCCTCATCTTCCCACAAAGCAAATACTAAGTGCCAACTTTCCGGGGGGATGGGGGAAGGAAATTCCCCTCCTTCCCTTTTCCTCCTCCCAACCCAGTCACAAACAAGCCCCCGAGCATCAGCAACACTAAAGGGAGGAGATTAAGTTTTAAACTTTGGGAAAGCTATCGATTTGGCAGCCTTTCTCCTCTCCTGTCTGTGCCCCAGCTGATTGTAACTAAGTAATCCTCATCAATCTGTGGTAATGCAGGACCATGTTTATTGCTGTAGTAGTTAAGTTGTTGTTAATTTTACACTAAACGGTTGTTATGATGATGAATGAGTAGCTCGGGCTGCCACCCAGGGGACTTCAGCCCGTGCAACCGACAAAAGGGAGATCGCAGAAGGAAGATCGGGGAGAAGGCAGAGCGCCCACCCGAGAAGTTTCTCCGGGACCTTTAGAGCGCCGGCAGCGCCTGCCCCGAGACAACACGTCCGGCTGGGGTTTTCTCGCCCGGGGGTGCCGCTGGTGGTTTCCGAGCTCAGCGGTGCTGGGAAGAAGTGCGCCAAGTTATAAGCGCCCGGCCTGAGATGGGCACGGAGCTGTCGGAGCAAGTCCAGAGGAGGGCAACAAAGACGATTAAAGGAATGGAGTATCTCTCTTACGAGGAAAAACTCATGGAGTTGGGCCTGTTCGGCCACAAGAGGAGACAACTTGAGGGGACATCGTCAATATGTACAAATATCTAACAGGAGGGTGCTGAGAAGATGGAGCCAGACTCTTCTTGGTGATGCCAACCAACACAACAAGAAGCAACAACAGCCACAAACTGATGCCCAGGAAGTTCCACCTAAACATGAGCAAAAGCNAAAAAAAAAAAAAAAAAAAAAAAGGAAGTAAAAAGAAAAAGGCAGAAGCTGATCTTCAGGTTTGTATTTGAATTTGGACGCTGTGGGGTAAAAGGTGCTGCTTAAGTGTAATTGCAATTCTTTTACATACTGGCTGGGATCAAAGAGGGGAACGAAAGCACAACTGATTTCCCTCCCCGGCCGGGCAAAGCAACTGATGGGATCCTGCCCAAAAGCATCGCGTTCATTAGCTCTTGGGAAAAAAACCATCTATAAATTCACTCCCTCCCGGGGCTTTCCTGCGGCGGGAAGGTTCGATAACGTAAACTGCAGGCGTGAATCAGCGGGCAGCCTCC
>VYZP01061359.1:0-10635 GCA_013400635.1 Hypocryptadius cinnamomeus | reverse complement strand
TCCCGGGCGGAGTCCCGTGTGCCCCTCTGCAGCCGGGTGCCAGCCCGGGCTCCCATGTCCCTGCGTGGACTTCTGTGTCCCAGCCGTGTCCCGTGTCCCCAGGCCGTGTCCGGTGTCCCAGCCGTGTCCCCGGGCCGTGCCGGTGCCAGCCCGGGNGTGGGTGACCAAGCACTGGAACAGATTGCCCAAAGAGGATGTGGAGTCCCCCTCACTGGAAATGTTCCACAACTGTCTGGACACAATCCTGTGTCCCATGCTTTGGGATGACCCTCCTTGAGAAGGGAGGTTGGACCAGATGCCTCACTGAGGTCCCTCCCAACCTGACCAGTTCTGGGATTCTGTGCCTCCCTCCATCATCCACCCAAGGCCTGCAGGAGGAGAGGCTCCAACACAGGAGAGTTACAAATGAATGCCGCCACATCTCTGGGTCAGAGCCCTGTGTGTCAGTGGGACAGCAGGGGAATCTCACTCAAAAATGAAGAATTAGATCTTGTTCTCCCAGATAATCCAGGCTTTTACTTCCAAACAGCAGCCAAACCTGGGAATGATTAAGGATGTAATCAGAAGGTAGTAATCAGTATTGTTTTCCATCCCCACACTCTAGAGATGGAAAAACGTACTAACCAGACCTCCCAAGCTCAACAAGAGCAGACCTGAAGGGCTAAAGCTCAAGAGAGACCTCAGCTATTTTAGCTTATTCTAAAAAGTTCTCACAAAGCCAGTAAAGGATAAAGTACCATCTGTATATCTACTGCAAAAAAATACTGTGCCCACTTTGCTTTTCCCTGCCAGCAGCTCAGATTTAGCATGTGCAGGAGTCCCCCAGTTCTGAGGGGAGTCCCATAGCAGTCTGGGACTGCTGGAATTACAGTAAATAACTCTATTTCCAGGTGACATCCAGTGTTCCGACACCAGGAAAGCAGCTCAGGTCAGAGGGGGCCAGAAGACAGGATTCCAACTTGCTCTGGCCTTGTCCCAACTCCAGACAGTCCTAGGCTTGCTCAGTAAAGCTCCTTTGGCTTTTATGAGACATCAGAGCTGGGCAGAGAATGGTTCAGGTTACATTTCAACACGGACACCTGCCCTAGAGCCTGACTTACCTGGCTGAAGGCCAGATGTGGGTGAGTCACCCAACGAGTCCTCAAGAGCCATTCCCAAGATGTTCAAGTCTTTATTTCCCTATCACACGAAGTAACTCGTGAAGCACCACTGGCATGTCAGACAATAGCACCATTAATTGTAAGATCCTTTGGCAGTGCTACTTTTCCATTGTCATTAGCATCTCCAGACTCTCAGCCCAGTAAAACAGCATCCCTCTCCAGCCTCTTTGCAACTCAAACAGGACTATTACATGAGTGCTCCAAGGGCTGGGAGACTCCTTAAGCCATATCTGGTTGTCATATACTTTACATACCTACAGTTAACACTAATTTGGGTTTATAACTCAAAGCATCACAGTGCTAACCCCTTCCAGATGCTCAAATGTAACCATGACAGACAGGATTCTCTCAAGAAAGCCAACACAAAAAAGTTCTAGATGGCTCTGGAAACTCAACAGCTCATCACTAATCCCTTGCACATCCAGCTAGTATCCGTGCTGAGTAGGTGAGATCCATCCATAAGGGATTAAGAGATGCCTCTTACATCATCACAAATACCAGATGAGTAAAACACTCCATCTCAACTTCAACGCCACGGTCCAGCCAGCACCAACAAAACCTCACCATAAATTCGGATTGCAAACAGCAGATTATCTTGTATCCTCTTAGAACAAAACAACACTATTAACTGCTGGTAAAACAAAGAGCAACTGGACACAGTGGTAAGTGATTCCAAAGGTTTGATTTGTCAAAGCTAAGAAATTTAACTGTGCTAAGTACCTGTTCTCCAGGAGAACAGCAAGAAATACTGTGCTGGTGTTGTTTCAGACACTTAGTTCTTCCTGAACCTCCCTGTTGTGCTCAGAGTACCTCACAAATGGCAGCAGCTCGCCCTTGGGCCCTGCCATAGGGGTCTGGGCCACCTGCCTGGCTCCACCTGCCAGCTTTATCTCGGAGCAGGAGAGGACATGTGACGGGCAACCTTCGAACTCTTGTTCCCCAGTCAGAAATACAGCCTCATCTCATCAGGTGCCGAGCAAAAAGACTTCTGCCACAAACCGCTTCTGATCCAATGTGTTCCCAAGGCAGTGGCCAATATTTACTTCCTGTTATGACTAGCAGCAATTGGACTATTGAAAACAGACAAGTGTATCAGCACTCCTTAAAATTAATGGGCAATAAACAGAATAGATGAATGCCAGTTCTTCCTTATTGACATGGCTATACCTGTTCAGTGCATGCTGTTCCTACCTTCCGTTCCAAGGGGAACGCAGCTCCCGTGCCACGTCAGGTCTTGTGGTACCCTAAACCATAAGGGCACACAGCAATAATCTCTGAATATATTCAGTCATCCAGCACTGGTGGCAAGCAGCATGGGCTGGAACACACAATATTCAAGTCTTCACACAGATCTGCCACTGCCTTTCGGCATTTCTTTCAGCAATTGACTCAGCCAACTGTATTTATTTCCTCCTCCCCAAGTGACACGTTCCATGTATGAAGCCACAGGACCCAATCCATGGCCACCCTTGTGTAGGACAGGGTTCCCTGCAGGATTATCCTCTGCGCGTGTGGATCCATGTTCCCACACCAGATTGAGTCTTTTGCCAAGGTCTCATGTCAGTGACTGGTGGGAAGAAGAGGTTGCTGGGTGGTCCTACCCCTAAATTATTTGCTGACTGCTTCCCTAGGGACCATGGCAACTGTGGCACAGACAAGAGAATCCCTAAGGACAGCACTTGGGTCACAGCCAGCCACTTGCAGGAGAAAAAGGGAGATGTCCTCGTGTTGGCATGGGGATGAGGTGCCGTCCCTCTTCTGTAGGGGCCAGAATCATCTCTAGTCTCAACAATCTACTATCCAGGAGAAGAAAGCAAAATAAAAGGAAGCAGCAGCAATGCAAAGAGACCAGGCATTTATTCCTGGCTCACTTGCTCTTAATGGAGATAACAATACCTCACTCCTTGACAGCAAAGCAGGGAGACTTAATGCATGGAAGTTTGCCAAGTAAATTGAGATCTTTGTACAATAGGCACTTTCGACATGCACAACTCCTGGCTTATTAAAGCAAAGCAAAAGCTGCTCACCTTGAGGAGTGTTTAGAAATTAGGAGCCATGGTTCCCCGTGGCACAACACTCCGCAGGATTATTTAAGCTTGCACACGTCCGACCAGCAATGCTTGACTAGCTAAATACCTAACACCAAGGTGGAAAACAGTGAAGAAGACACAGGACTGCTCTGTCTCTTCCACACAATTTCCCAGGAATTCTCCAGGGCCCCACTCTGCTCCCTTTGAGCAACGTCTGAGTTTCAAACCAGGCACTGCATCGTGACCTTATCATATCCTTACATCCAGTATAAACGTATGTGTGAGGGAAGAAGGGCTGCATGTAAGTGGCCTATTTAGAAAGGTCCCAGAATACTTTTTGTGCAATTTTCCTCTCAGTTCCCCATCCATCCATCCATCCCTCCTTCTCTCCCTGCTGAAGTGGCAGGTAACCTGAGCAAGAGCAGCGTGTGAATTGATTTGGAGGCGATCAGCGCATCGGTGTTCAGCTCTGGCCAGCTGCCGCGCCATTGATTGCCTCGGCATCGATTTGCACACCATTCCCACTCACCTGCCAAGTCAGATGGAGAAGGAACAATGAAGTGAAAAGAAAATTATGTATTTGTAGTAGACACTTTCACCTCTCTCCACGTTCTCCCTCGGGAGAAGTTAAGAGACCTGGACTGATTTCAGTGCTACTTTTAGCAAGTGTTAGGAGAGAAGTCAGTACAAAAAAGGGGACAACAGGGATGACCCTCTTCCTCCGTTCCCTTTGACAAGAACCACCTACAGCATACAAGAAACTAATATTTGTGCCTATAACAGAGGCAGAGATACAGCAAGACAGAGTTTTGGCTGATAAATAAATCTTTTACTGTACTGTGGTCTTGTGCACCAGCCATAGATGATACAGTTTTCTATTTGCTTACACCTCATCTAAAAAGGGGACTAGAACACTCCGACACACAAGTATTTCAGATATCTACATCAGTGGCAAGGATATTTCTCTTGTATCACGTGTTAAATTCTCTAATGCTGGATAACTCCAACTTAAACATATCTCATTTCTATTGTCCTTTTTTTTTTTCCTTTCTTCTTCAAACACAAAATAGCATTTAACTGATTCACCACCTTCCTTCCCCAAACCCTACATAGATTCCAACAACGTTTTTCCAAAAATCACTCCAGAAAACTCCCATTATAGGTACTAGTCAGTGACTCTCAGAAGACCTGTTTTCATATATCCCTTGTGAAAATGGGTGTTAGGCTCCTAAACCAACTGGAATGCACAACATGTGACACTGAGCTGGACAAGGAGACCCAATGCCAGGGGACAGAAACAATGAAAGCAAATAGATGCATAAATGAGGGAAAGCACTATGCTGGGCTATTACACAAGATGCTTCAAAAGCAAGCTCAGACTCAGAAAATTCCTAATCTGCAAACTGCTGAAAGTAGGAAATTATAACCCAGCCAGAGTCACACTCTACTTGTCACATTTTATCTTTTCTCCCTTATGCATCTACTATTGGTCACTGTCAGACAAAAACATTGTGTTAGAAGGGAGTTTGGTTTGACATTGGAGAGACATTCCTACACTCTTGTCTATTGGGAAATTTAATTTTCACAACATGTGTCAAATAGGTGTTATTTTTCCTTCCTAAAGAGTTTGCAGAAATAGGCAAAGTAATTAAAGGTTGCACTTGCAGATACCATCACTATTATAGTTATTACACAATACAGTCATATTATTACAGTCACCACAGCGTTGTGTTCCTCTGGTTTCGGTTTTATCAGCTGGAGACACTTGCTTTCTAATTTCACGTACATTGCAGGCTTCTAGTGAATTTGGGTCTAAATGGCCATTTATTTAAGAGTGCTCCGTAACCTTTGCTTTGTCATCCTGTTTCCAGAAGAAGAATCTTTCAGAAAAACTCAGCTTACCTTTAAGCACTGCCGAAAAAACCCCAAAAACAGCCTGGCTCTATAAATTGACCAGCATATTACAGGGATTTGGGTGACAGAACCTGCAGAATGAAGAGAAACTCAAAACACTGCAGAGCAATTCAGGGTTCTATAAAGGCCCTACCCTAGGAACCCAACTCATTTATGAATATTTTTCTCTCCCATTTACAGATATTTAGATAATATAGAGAATTTGAATTGTAAGCTGAGATATCAATACCTACATAGGTGTCCCCATTTATCAAGTGACTCCCATCCTTTTGTGCTCTTCCAAAATAATTGGTTTCAGAGAATAAAACATTCATCATCTATTTCCAAGCAACACGTCACAATAAGCCTTCTCTCTATGCACCTTCCTCCCTCAGGTGTTTCTTGATGCCTTCCCCCCATGCAGATTATGAAGGAAATGTTCCTTTTCCCTGGGCCATTTACCCCAGCCATTGAATTCCTCTAACATCCTCCTCTGTGTCATCACATCATCTTCAGATGCCTTGTTCAGAGCTTCCAGCTTCTCCTCTCTGCTTATTCATGCTCATTCCCCAGTGTTCAGCCCCAGCAACCCCAGTCCTGCTACTAAACCATCATCAGCCTCACACACAGGAAACTCCACATGCCCAAGGGTCCCCTCTCACCTTTGCCCCCTCCATAAAGTGATCCTGAAAGCCCTGTTCTTCCTCTACAACATAATACAGGACTCATTGCTTTTGTGACATCTGTGAGAAACTGATAACGAAGCTGATAATGAAAATGTTATCGACTATTTAGGCTCAGTCAGTCCATACTACAAAGTTTATTAACTGCAGGTGAAACAAACAGCAACTGGACACAGTGGTAGGTGATTCTGAAGGTTTAATTTTTTTAGAGCTGAGAAACAAAACTGTGCTAAGTATCTATGGTCTGCAAAATCAAGCTTTTCAAGAAAAATACACCTGGATACCAAAAACTCTGAGATGACCCCACAAAGATACAAGTGATTTTGAAAGTCTGTTACAGAAACTATTTTTAAAAGAGGAAGAAATAAAAAGAAACACTCACTTCAGGCACAACCCTTACTCCATTGCTTATGTGTCATTTATGCCTACTGGACTGAGTTGCGGACACATACAGTAGGAATGAATAAATCCTGAAAGTCAGCTTATCAAAAATAGATTGCCAAGTCATGATTTCAGCTTTCCTCAGTTCCAGTGGATTGCCAAGTATCCCCTGGGTTTTTACTGAAATTTGGAGAAGAACCTTGTGAAGAATAACTGACCTGAAGACAAAGAAGACTTTAGAGGAGGCTGGAAGCCAAGGAGCATTTTGAAGATGGATTCTGATAGAAAATCCCTGAAGGCAGCTGGCTCAAAAGGTGAAGTGTAGTCAGCATTTTTCTCCAGAACAGGATGCTGCTGCGTGCACCAACTGGCACACCACTTCCTTTATCCTGACAGCTGCTGGATGCTGATATGGATACATATTTAAGATTTTCCTCAGTCCAACATACTTATACTAGGCCTTACTCCACCTTTTGCTAGAGGTTCAGCAGAGGTACATACCTAGAACTGTTAGAACTCCTCTCTGAATCCAGGTTCAGAAGAAGAAGCCCAGTCCTGCTGTGAACACAGCCATGTTAAGAACGTGCAGTCACGCCACACTTGCAATTGTGGGGCTTCTCCACTGACACAATGTGGAGGAGAGCAGCACATCAAGCACTGATGCAAGGGTCAAATTAGTAAGTAGCTGCATAGACTTCCTCCATGGCTCATACTAGACATGGTATTTTGGTGTGTTTTGGGTGCTCTACAGAACAGTTATTTATAGAGTCAAGGTTCCAAGAAATACTCTGTACCATAAGCTTTTGTTTCCTGCCTGAGAAAAGAGGTAGTCCTTCCAAAATGAAAAAGTAACTCTGACATTCTGAGCTTGAACCCTGGAACAGAAAATAGTTCATTTACAAAGAATCAATCCCATCACACACAGTTGCTTTGAACTCTGTTCATAATACAGCTCAGTGTAAAATACATCAATTCTATCAAACAGAAAAAAGCAAACATGGCTGGGTGAGTCATGATGGGTTGTGAAACAGAGGGAGCTTGCACTGTCCCTCGGGATAAATAAATTGTCATTGATCTCCCCCTCCATTCTGGTGATCTCCAGAGGGAAGCAGATTGTTATGAGCTAGTAAACTCTAAAACCAGGAGCTTCTTGCACATTCCTTGTCTTGAGAAGGGAAAAGACTTTGAGAAATCTTGTCTCCTCACTCATAGTAAAGACACAGTCTGGTGGCTATCTCTGTGTATCTCATATCAAACTGACTTGGAACATGCCAGGACATCAGAAAGAAATTCCCAAGTCCTTCTACTGCTTCTGTATTGGATTGTTTCTTAATGCTCTTTGTAGAACTCCTCTGCAGATAATCCAGTGGAAAAACAGCTTGGAGCAGATAATTGCAGGGGCTGGGAGGGAAGGAATGGCTTTGCAGGGACAGGAAGCGAGCTCTCCCTTTTTTCTCCACAGTGCAACTGCCCCACACTGCAATTTCTCTCTCCTCACTGATGTGGCTATGACTGATCCATGCAGACCCATTCCTCTGCGTTCAGCCCTGTCCACACACAACAGGCAGGGCCTTGACTGCAGCACAAAAGACCCTGTGAAGACAATTGGGCCACTGACAGATTCTTCACAGCCCAGCTGAGGACAGTGCTGCTGTGAACTCTTCTCCTCATCCACTCCTCTGCCTGCAGAGGAACTCAGATGTTCCCTTCCTAACACATGACAGACAAAGTCAGCTGGGTGAGTTCAAACCAGCTGTTTGAACTGGCTGAACTAGGCTGGTACTTCTGCTCGACACAGCAGAGAGACTGTTGGTGCTGGTGTTGATCAGCAGCTGGGGCATTATTGCCCTTGGCCTTTCTCTGTGCATCTCTGGAAACTGCTGATGAACAATCAGTGTTATCTTAAACACAGTCATTCAATTACTTATCTTGGACCATATTCCTNATCAGCAGCTGGGGCATTATTGCCCTTGGCCTGCAGAGAGGAGCCCAAAGAGGGCATCTCACCATGGCCCTGCATTACTGACAGACAGTAATCCTTTCCACCTATTCCTGTGAAGGAATAAAGATGGGCAATGTAGAAAAGGGCACTTCTTCACCTACATTATATCTCTAAATGTAGTGCTATTTTTAATCCAAATAATTTAAACTTCTAAGCCCTCTCACATTTATTGCACATCCACCAGCCTTTGAGATAAGCTAACCAATAGAAATCACAAAATCTTACTTTAACAGCCTACTTTATGCTGTAGGTAATTAGCATTCACTATTATTTTTGAATTACAATTTTGAATACTAAATACAATTTCTTTGTATCTTCTTCAGTTTAAGGTAAATTTCTGTGGGGTACAGTCCAGTTCAATAGAGGTTCACTGCAAATACTGAGTATTTCATGCACAGGGAAGAGGCCATAGAGTATTTGTGCACTGTTCTACCTCCTAAAGTTCTCATAACATTAACTATGAATTATTCACTTTGTGAAATCTGTGTCACAGAAGTTACATGCTGTTGCTTCTTAAATGGATTGGTGCAACCCTGACAAGGATCTAATTGAAATTAGTCTGTTGCTTAAGGTTATCTGGATGTTTTGTGTGCTGTGCCAAAGCATGCCTTGTGAGCTCACCTTGCATGAGACATACCAATCATATTAAATAAACCTAGCCTTGCATCTTAAATCTACGAGCCAAACCCATATTCTTCATCTGCAAATCCAAGCAACAAAAGTCAGACACACATACTATTAATTATTCTGTTTTCTAAATATTATTTGAGAAGAATCAAGGTTTTCAAAGCTGGACACCAGAAATAGGTATTCAGATTTATCATAATGCAACTGACATAGAAAATTATTTCTTGGATGTAAGCAAAGGTTTATGCCAAAGACTTTGGAAGTTGATTCAGAAATGAAAAACATTCAACTCCTCACAGATCTTCCTTTTTTCCATTCAGCTTCCACCGTCTTCTAAACTACAGTCAGGGAATGGGTTGAGATCTTAGAAATGACAGGGCTGTAAATCCCCAAAAATTCTGGGTAATTATTGACTGAAAAGGAGCAACTTTTCAGATCACAGAATCAGACACAGGTTTGTCTTTGCTGAACACAGTAGCTTGATCTCAAGGAGACTGGAGGTCAGTAGACTCAAATATATGGAGCCAGGAGAAGGATGAAGAAAAAGAAGAAAAGCCTAATCTCTAATCCAATCTAGGAATGGCACTGGCAGAGGTAAAAGTCACATGTGACTAAACCTCAAGGTCTTCTATCAATAAGATGAAAAAAGCAGAGATGACCACCACTGAAAAGTGCAGGAGAATCAAAAGGCTGAGACATCATAAATCTAAGTCCACACACCACTGATGTGCTAAATTCAAATCTAGGAGGTGCATTCTTCCTACTTGGTACATTTTTTGAGCCTGAACAGCATATTCCAATCCTATGGTGTCAGAACTTTTTTCCCCTTGTTTGTCTGTGAAAGAGAATCTTCAGTTCATGCCCAGAGTTTTAACCAAGGCAGTGAAACCTACCCAAGTTAGAATTTCAAATAAGAGCCAAGAAATGAAAACTCTGTCACCTACCTTGGGATGTTGGCACTAAAACATAACAATGGCACACAGGAGGTCAGCATCAGCTGTTCTGCTGACAGCATGGTAACAGATAAAACGGGACAGTGGTGAATAGCAAAGAGGACATTTGGAGCTGCAGCAAGGAAAGAAACAGAAGAAAGGAAGGGAAATATGCCCTTTTAGCACCACTGTGAATTTTCCTGCAGAAGGGGGCTGTAACAAGGCTCTAAACAGAGAGGAAATGGGTCCATCACTAAAACAGCAAGTGCACTGAGATGTCTTTGCAAACTCCTTCCACCAACATCAGCAGCAGTGCCCTTGCAGACTGAAGGATTGTTTGACCTGCACACATTAAGCTAGAGATCTAAACAAAAAAACCCACAACTAGATCTCCACCAGATTCCTGTTAACTCACTTATTTAGGCAGATCCCTGCATTACTAAACCTTTGATAATCTCAGAAGCCAAATAAAACAAACATCACTTCAGGAAAACAAACCAAAAATACCTACATTTTGAAGTCTAAGTTTGAGGCTTGTTTGGTGAAAATTGTAACATGGTTTTGCTGTTAATGACACTTGTGACTGGAATGAGGTATGTGCATCACACAAATTCCATCGTGCTCTGCCACTGAGAGGTCTGTACATGCTCAGACTGAGGGAGGAATGTTTCACATCTGCATGGCTGAGCAGAAAAACTCAAGGAACTCTAGAACTGTTTGAAGGAACTAGGGAAATACTGAGTTCTGCAGGCTGGATTTTTTTTTTAATTTTAGTTTCTTGGCAAACACAACAAGAAAAATAGAAAGACACTGCATTAAACTTAGTTCTATTTTCTGTTGTTAGAATTCAAACCTAAAAAGTACTGGTAAAAACAAAGAGCTGATCTCAGCACTCCAAAAATTCAGACGTGGGGGAAAGGAGTGCAG
>VYZP01061339.1:2160-12802 GCA_013400635.1 Hypocryptadius cinnamomeus | reverse complement strand
TAATGATTAATAGAAATATTCCTGGAACTTTGTTTTTACTTTATCGACAGTCATATTTGATTTTAAACGTAAATGTTCTCAGCTTTGTTTCATCCTTGTTCCTTTTCTCTGCCTTCCTTCTGCTGCTGTCTTTGGTGATTGTGTTGATTTCCACCCATTCCCTAAGTCTTCTTTCTATATACCATTTTCTGCACCCAGATGTTTATGCACTAAAACAGATTGTGGTCTTTGCCTTTTCCCTGGGTAACACTATGACATCTGTATTTAGTTTTTTGCTGCTGTTGTTGCTTTCAAGTGTGTGCTGCCATCTATGGAGTAATCATAGAAATAAAGCTGGTATAAAAAATATGTTTTATCAGAAGATCAGGGAAAACATGGTCTAGATAGTGGAGGAGGTATTGTAGAGCAGTTGGCCAGGTCTCCAAAAATCCTGTTTCTCTATAGTCCCAGATCTCACAGCAAGCACAGGTAAAAGTATACCTTTTAGAAAATCAATGATTTCTAGTAACGAAATGATTCAGTTGTTTTCTTTAAATCAGAATAAATTTGCTTTGTCCTTCAATCTGGTAACTCATTCCTTTTTCTTTTCCTTCCCCATTACCTTTACGTGTCCTAGTTATTTAGCTGTTTCCAAGATCTGTTTGCTATATCTTTCCTAATTTGTTTTTCAAAGCTTAATTTTAATTTCTTATCCTTCCCCAGCATCTTGTTAACTGACTTTATGCCTCTCCTCAGTGTTTAGCTTCAGCCCAACAAGTTCCAGGTTTCCCTCCTTCAGATTCCTTCAGAAAGCATTACTGAAGATTAGTCCCCATTCTGTCTCTCTTTCGTAACACTTTGTTCCTTGATATCTATTTTAGAGTGTACATTTATTGCAACACATCTATTCAAGATGGTCTGAAGAGCACTTGGAGAAGTCATTTTCTCTGTGCTGGGGTATCCATGCAGGGGTAGGGGAGCTATCACTTTTGTCTTGATGCTGTTCATGTGCGTTCAGTTTGCAGATTTTTGACTAAGGATTTTAGCATCTCACAGCCTTGAATGGGGTTAGGTGTATGAATTCCTGGCAATCAGACTTCTATTCATTTCAGCTAGATGTGGCAAATAACAACTATGTCTTTAGGTCTTTCCTCAGCAAAAAAGAGTGTTGGAGTGGGTGTATATTTAACCACTACTTCTTAAATGCTTTCTTATAACACAAGGCATTAGAATCAAATGGAAAAGTTTAACCTGTGTGGATAAAGCATTCTTAAAAATATCTTCTGACATTTTCTTCTTATTGCTGAACTCAAAAAATTGATTTTATTTTCCAGCATCTAAACAAAATGAAGGAAAAAAAATCGATGCTGAAGATTGATCAATGTTTTTCAAAACTGACTTAATAAGATAAAAATCAATGTGGCTGTATTATTTGTCATTCTTTCATCACCAGGAACATTCAAACATGGTAATATTTGATTCTTAAGTTAAATGTGAAAATATTTCAGTTACCTCCTACAGAGGCAAAAAAAATATAAGGAGGGATTTATTTGGTCGAAGTTCAGTTTTCTTTTTAAACCTAGTTTTGGAAATCTGAGTTCTGCAGAAACTGAAAACAATTTGATATTTTAAGTGACAGTATATAATTATTCCTTTAATCACACAGACTTAAATAGAACAAATTATTACTTGTATTTGCAAATTACAAGTTCTGATCCTCCCTTCCTCCTGCAAATATCAGTTCCATCTTGCTTGGTTGAGAGATCTGTACTCAAAAAATTGGAGATAAGCTTGGGAACTGAATTTCCCTCATGACAGGTTCACAGTTCTTTGAATTTAGAGCTTTACTGTACAAATGCACTGGCTGATTAATGTTTTTTGGCAAAAATGAGTAGGTTATTTGTAATTTGTTTGTTTGTTTGTATTTTCCCAACATTCATTTCCCTTTTCTGCTCCCACTATGCCCAGTAATATTAAGATTCCTTATTGATTTATTTAAAGAAAAGCCTTAGAAACTGACTTCTGTAAGTTTGGCCTGACAGTTGAGAGGATTTTTTTTTTAAAAATTATTTGCATTTCAGTATTCCCGTTCACCTACCTTCTGACTTGGGTTTAGCCATTTGGGCTCCCTATTTGAAATTCATCTTAAGAACTGAGTGATAGAAAATGTCCTTTTAGGGAAGAAAATCATTGTGCTCACATAATCACTGGAACATGTGAACTGGGATTCTCATGAAGTATCAGACATTGAAAGACTCCTGATAAAATCCTACGTATTGGTGAGCCTCTGGTGTTGGCATCTTCTGTTTTAAAGATTTATTTCATGAGCACAGAAAGACAGCTATCTGCATACATCTCTACTGAATTGATTCCCTATCTGCAAGCTGGGCCAGAATGTCATAGAATAGGAAATGCAAACCTGGTAGTAGTTAGACACAGACTTTGAGAATATGGAACTTAATCAGGTTCTCTGTGGGGCCACTACTTTCTCATCTGCTTTTCATATTCCTTTACTGATTGATTAATATGGTGAGTTTGCTCCTCTCCTCCAGCAGCTCTGAGCAGCAACATGTACATTCATTGGGCTCAGATAGTCCCACCCCTTCATCTCTCCCTCATCATCAGCTTCATTATCTACAATATCTGTGATCACACAATGAGAGCTTGTACTTGGAGCTCTCCTCTTCCTTTCCTCCTCCCTCCATGCTGTGAGAGAGGTGGCATGGCATATTGCATAGCTAAAAGCTTATCAAGCCTGAATTTTTTACACCTCTGAATTTGGCAGCCAAGCATTCACAACCACTACACATATACATGGCTCATCACCACATGAAGCTGGACACGCTGAGAAGACAGATAATATTGGATTGGTTTTCTTGTTGCTCTGCAAACAATCAAATAGACTTAAGCTATGCAATCTGATATTCCCTAATTGACAGCTTTTCCAAGGTTCATTTGTTAACTGAGAGCATGACATGTATTGAAGTTGTTTCTTCATAATGCATTTGGCATTAACAGGAGAAGCTGTTGAATGCCTCAGACATCAATGTCTCAGCAATAAGATATTTTGCCTACAGTTTTGACTTTCTAACTAGTGACTTTGTATTTGCAAGAGCATGTGAAATGAGCATAGGACAGGACAGGGCAGGAGAAAAAAGCTTAAATGCATTCTCCTAAGAAAATTTGTGGGACTATTTTTGCTGCTTGGGACATTTAGTTGGCTTTTATGGTTCAACTGTTCTTCATTTCTTTTGGTATAAAACCTTGGTTTCTTGCTTAACAAAGTGTTCGCTGAATAGTCATAGGGCTTCAGAGGCCATATATTTATAAATAGGCCTATCTGATTTTATTTATAGTGATTAAGAATTTGTGTGTAAAAGACATGCTCAAGAGTTTTGCTTGCCCGCATCCACAAGAGAATAAAATAAAATGCAAAAAAATCCTCTATTTCAAAGAAGCTTCTCCCACAGGAAGCCCAGGCTTATTTGAAGGAATAAATTATCTGTGTAGAAGAGACCAGAGGATGATTTCTCCACTGATCTTGTCATTACTTTTCATTTGCTGCTTTCTTGTAGCTAGTTTCCATAAACATTTCCTTAGTTTCTTAGAACACAGATTGTGCTAGAACTGTAACACTCCACACTTTTCATTCTGTTAAAGATTTGCACTATCTACTCTTCCTTGTGACTGTTCATGGGATGTTCACACAGGAGCTGTAAGTGCTAATTAAGAGATTTGTCACAAATACATCATCATTAATAGCTGTTGCTTCTCCTGCATCCCATGAATGTTTTAGTTACTAGATGAATTTGTCTTGGATGTAAAAAAAATGTTTTAGTTTCAGGTTTTTCATTATTTAGTATAAGCAGGTTACTCTAAATATTTAGGTTAATTTTTCTAGCAGCTAGTTAAATTTCTGCATGTATTCCTCCTTCTGGGTAGAGTACATGCCTGGAGAAGTACATGAAATTTTACAGATGTTGTCAAAATAATTGAAACGCTTCAGTGGTGCTTTGACTAGCACTGTTTAGGAAGTGAAACACAGCTGTTTAGATAAGGAGAAAATGTGTGGATGGATCAGGATGCCTTCATTTCACAGGAATAAAGAACCTAGGTTTGACAGAAGGGCCTATTCAAATAATGCCAGGGAAGAGTGAGCAAAGCTACATTCTGCTTAGAAAAGCCTAGAAACAAACTTTTGAAAGCCCTGAGGTCTGGAACCTGAGCACACATCTCTCCTCCTTCTGTAAACATCAGTGGCCTGACTTCCTGCTGCAACCAAATATTCCTGAGCCCTCGGGGGACATTCTGGAGCTGTCTCCAAGTACCTGCTCTTTTGTTTGCAAGGTCTGTGATCAAATGCCATTTGGGCAGGCACTGACTGCAGAAACGCTTCTGTCTTGCAGGGCAAGCACAAGCTGCATGTGGACACAGGACTGGAGGGCTCCTGGTGTGGCCTCATCCCCATCGGGAACCCCTGCGAGAGTGTGACCACGACCGGCCTCAAGTGGAACCTCAGTAAGTGACATGCCTCTGGGACTGTGGGTTTGGTGTGGTCCTGACCCTGCATTTAGAGCAGCTTCACCTGTGATGAAGGGCCTTACAAGTTTGAAGGTGAAGCATGGCATTGAATCCCTGCCAGGCCATTTTTTTTTCCTAGAAATGAGGGGGTTTTTACAAAAAAAAGCAAGAGAAATATGTTTAAACCTGAGATCTCACAGGCAGAAACACATTTTCCATTTGGGAGTCATTGTGCTCTTCAAACAGAACATTTGTTGAGGTCATGATACATTACCATCTTGATACATTGCCCTCCAGGGAGAAGCAGCCAGGAGTGTCTAAACTCCTGCTTATAAGCCATAAAGTTACAACAGACAAATACTAACGGGATACAGATTATCAAAGCTACCTCACGTCGCCTGAACCACTTCATGTATATTGTCTGTTTCTCAACCCTGAGTGAATAGATCCTTTTTCTTACTTTAAAGTGGAAAATATGCCATTTGATCTAGAACCAGGAACATTTATCTGTAGAGAAAGGAGGTTTTATAACCCAAAAATTTGAAACAACTTTCATCCTTCTGCCTCTTCCTCCCACACTGAGTCATTTGGGATGTATTTACACAGGAATGTAATGGGATATTTTCAATGAAGATTCATTAAAACTTAAGTGGGAGCAAAGCAGTAATTAAGAGGCTCTAGTCTCAGTCTGATTGACACGTCCAGGCTTTAGAGCCACTCCATGCATAAAGGGCACGCTGTTCTCACAGTTTGCAGTGCAGTGCCTTCAGTGGCTAAGAATTAATGTGAGTGACCCACTGTGCCAGCCAGCAGAACATCTGCTGGTTCCAATGAGAGCTTGAGCACGTGCAGTTAAGGTGGTGGTAGGCATTAGTAGCTCATTAATGATGAAATATATAACTATGGCATTACTTTTGGATTGTGGGAGAATTGCCAGATGAAGAGCTGTCTGGCTAGCAATATTTCTGTCCTTTTAAACTGGATTGGAAGAGCTGAATATATTGCCTGAGAGACATTCCCTTAATTTGAAAAAGAGTCAGATATTTTCATTTGTATGTATAAATACAGTTGACATATATGATACTGAATTTTCATCTGCTCATCTCCTGTTGTCAGCAACTTCTGCAACCCATTGCACTAAGGTACTAATTTCTCAGAAAGTGTACTGTCCTTCAGAATGAGATGCAAGAAGCTCAAACAAGCCTCATGTTAATGAAGGAAGCATCTCTGAATCCTGTGTTGTATTGCAAAAGGCTACTGTGTGGATCAAAATGTAGTAGATGCAATGAGGTTGCAGCCCTTTCTTCTGATTTTTATTAGTTGAAAAAGCTATTTTTCAGATACAACAGAATTTTTTCAGTTTAATTCCACAAGTTTCATCAGATTTACAAGGTGCTCATTAGAAAGTTGGTAATTTTAAAGATGGTCTCTCTGGTCTGTTTCTTTGTTACTACTGAATATTTGCCTGATCTGCTAAAGAGAAAAGGATTGCAAGTCAGCTGTGCCAGCTGGAGGAGGATGCAGGGGGGAGATGAAATGGCAGCAAATATTTTTTCTCTCTAGGGTTGGGTTAAAACATCAGTTTTTTATATGTTGGTCATAACTAGATGTGGACCTACAGGGATTTTAATACTCTTAATTTCTTTTTTTTGTTTGTTTGTTTTTTGGTTTTTATTTGTTTGTTTGTTTGTTTTTCTGGGGGACAAAAAAGTATTTATGTGACTGTTTCCTGCTTGTTTCATCTTAAGACAACACCATCATCTCTGCTTCTCCCTTGTTGCTGTTATTTTCCAGGAGGAAAGAGAGCAGACCTTTACAGTGTTTTTGTTAGTGATGTATATATTGCATCCCGTTACAGGCTGTTTTCAGTCTCAATACTCATGTTTCTCCCAGGTTGTAGTTCTTTCATTTATTTCTCCATAGTAATCACAGATATATATGTAAAACCAAAAAATGATCTGGTCTTCCTTGAAGAGGCTCAATCTATCTCAGACATCAAGGTCATTACAACCTGAAAATGTTCTCTTGCACAAGTGACTAGAGCTAACCTCTTCACTGATCCAAATGCAGAATAACCATTGAATTAGGTTATTGTTCAGACACTGATTAAAAAATTGAAGTGCAATTACATTTCCCAAAAGGGAAACCAATATCTCCAATTCAGCATGTGGTTAGTTGTGGCTTGGTTGGATTTTTTCCCTAATAAATAGGACCTACATTCTGATAGTTAAAGTTTGATACTAACTTCCATTGTGTAACTGCCCTTTTATGCTGCCTGTAGTTTTGCACTTACTTCAAAAAATATTAATCCTCCTGTAAATTGGGATGGAGAAGCAGAGGATCAAGTGGGAGGAAATAGAATAATAAGAATGGAAACTGAAGTGTGATATGGATGTCAGCCTTGCTGCTAATGGCTGGCAATGGCAGAGCTTTACCTGTTCATTCATTAATAGCAATATGAACACACACCTTTATAAACCTCCATGTAAATATATTGTAAACCTCAGTGAATAATTTTTTGTGGTTATAAATTCATTTTCATATGTAAATCATAAAAGGAATGGAATTTTTAAGCCAAGCATGACATGAAAGGCCTATTCCTCCAGTTTGTTATGGAATTAATTGGATGTGACCTAACTAGTTGGGTTTTAAAAAGTAATTTTTGAGCTCTCAGGGTATTTATGTATCTGGGCAGTAAACTAATTTCAGAATTTTAGTTCAAACTGCGATGCATTAGGTGGTAGGAGAGCCCTCATTTTTGCGAACAGTAATTTCCAGCAAATCAAAATTCAAATAGCACTGCAGTACAAGAAAGAACTGGCTTTGTATCAAGGTTTTTGATGTTTAACACCAATTTCTGCCTGAGCATATCTAGATTACTCTGCCAATTAAAATTTGTAAAACCTTCAAGAGGTAGTCAAACGTTATCTGTGTCCAGTGTACAGGTGCTGTCATGATACTTCATAGGTTCTGAATAGAAAAAGACAAGGATAAATGCCTAGGACAAAAGCTGTATTGAGGTTAAGAATAAGCTACCAAAGATCTCATTTCGATGGCTGAATTAGATAAACCTGAAATCTGTAAGTTATTCTGCTAGAAGAGAAACAATGAGGTCTTTTAATATTACAGAATTCAGTATTTTTTGTATGTCTGTTTGAGAATGCAGCATGTATGCGTGCTTTTATGCGTGCTTATCATTGTTATTTGCTAGCACTTGTCACAAACAGAATTTTCATTTATTTTAGTTCTCATCTTATGGGTGAAAGAACTTGGAGAAGAAAGTGGAAAATTGATTAGAAAAAATATTTTTATTCATACTTGCTATTGTGTAGCACATACTCAGAACACATTATAAACATATTCTTTCCATTCCCAAAGGGATACTGATCTTTTCTCTATTAAAATCTGATTTACAGCACAGGAATCAGATAATGCTTTGTCTGATTTGACTCACCTGACTGCTTGCTGATAACAGCTTTCATGTCTAATAAATAAATAACAAAAAATCCAATAGTGCCAGAACTACCCAGCATTCTTCATTAGGTCCTCAGTGGTGCTTTCATGGAAGGTAAATAAAAATGAAGGTAGAAATCAGCTGCAGTGCTCATCAAAGAAGATGTTGGAGGGTAACAGTAGGCTTTTTTAGGAAATGGTTCCTTTTCTGTGAAATTACTTTAGAAAATAATCTTGCCAAGTAATTTATTCTTCATCCCTATGGCCTTTTATATGCTGTATTTGATGTCCGTACTGAAAATGCCAGCATATATGTGTGTGTATGTATGTGTGTGTGTGTGTGTATATCTATATCTATCTATCTATCTATCTAAATATAAACTCTATGTATATGTGGTTGTGCTTTCCAGATAATTTTCATGCCGGTTTGCCTTCTTTAGGCAGGAAGTTAAATTGCTGTAAAATGCTGCCATTCGAAAGAGTGCCACTGTCATTTCACTTCAAAAGGCAATAGCAATAACAATGGGAGCAAGACCTTTCTCTAACTGTAGCAACAGAGCATCCACTGACTACTAATGTCACAGGTAGATGAACAGGATCCCAGATCTTTTTGATGTTGTTTACATTGTTAGTAAAATTAAAATGTTTGCACTGTTTTACTTCACTGGGGTTTTATTGACATTGCATTGTGAATGGAGCAAAAAGTTTACAAAAGCAGTTGTGGTTTGTGTTTTAGGAGAATTCATAGTCTCAAAGATGAAAGAAAATTAGTAACTTCTTAAGAAAAAGGAAAAGAAAGAGGGTCAGGGACTGTTCTGGGAAAGGTTGTAAATTAAAATGGGCAGGTATCTGTGCTAGTGAGGCTGTTTTTATAAGCACTCTCTAACCTGTTTCATAACTGAAATAGTTTTATATCACACATTTTGCTACCCCAGTTCTGAGTGAGGCAAACTAAGTGGTGCTTCTGGGAATAGCTTTGTTTTCAGTGGCAGAGTAAATAGCTTCACAGGTGGATTCCCATTCTCCTCTGCTTTCCTCTCTTTCCCTCCCTTCTCTTGTTCTTTACTGGCAGAAGATATATTATCGGTGATGTATTTTTTCGCTTATCCATTGCAGCTCTAAGACTCTGGGTAGGGGTGGAGTGGACAGAAATGATTTTGCTGGTCCCAAAGCATTGGGTGGCTTTGACCTTTGGCAAGCTGTTTGCCCACAGGAGTGCTGCTGTCGGCCTTGCAGGGTCATGTCATTTATTACAAGGCATGGCCTGCTGGAATACTTTTCCAATGAAGCAGATGTTCTGATGGTGGCAGCCTGGCATCCCACTGGCTTACTGCAAGTCAGCAAAAACAACAAGGGCCTTGCTTAGCATTGCATAAAATGATTTTGAATCACAAAGACCATTTGGTGTACATTAAATGACTGATGAACACAGAGCTCAGTTGTGCTGGGCCTCTAAACCTGTATTTGCATTTCTGGCTGAACAGCAGCTTGAAAACTCAATCAGACTTTGTGAAAAGGCTTGAAATTGGGATTTCAGGTCACACATTCAGTTAATTTCCACATAGTTCAATAAATGTTTGGAATTAGTGGGAGAGAGATTCAGATCCAGCTCCTCTTTAGCAAGGTAGCAGGGTCCCTGGCATTCAGTTTGGAAAGGCTGCCTTAAAGTGATAAAGAGATATGCTTTTCTAGATCACACTGTTGGGGCAACATTACTGTTGTGGGACTCCACTTACAGAAAGATTCCTGTGAGTACCTTGGTTCTGAACTAGCTCAAACAACTTCCAGTGGTAAGTTTAGCTCAGCTGGAAAGCCATCTTTAATGGGATATAGAGAATGTATGTATGATCCTTCTATGCAGCAGTAATAGACAATAATTGCCAGGAAGGAGTAGAATAAAAAAATCCCAGAGAGACTCCAGCACAGCTGTACACAGAGTAGATGACTCTCTAAAACCTGAGTAATACCATCCTGAAGTAAACTGAAGACATTTAGAATCATAATAGAATGTCCTGAGTTGGAATGGACCCATCAGGATCATCAAATCCAGCTCCTGGCCCTTCGCAGGACAACCCAAAGAATCACATCGTGCCTGAGAGTGTTGTCCAAGTAATTTTTGAACTGCATGACCCTGGAAAAAGCCTCTTTTCATCTTTCTTGTAGGCTTCTACTGGAAGGCTATATTTTGGTCCCTCTGGATGGCATCCCATTACTCAGTTGTGTCAACTCCACCACTCAGTTTGGTGTCATCTGTAAATTTGTGGAGGATGCACTTAGTCCGTTCATCTACATCATTAATGAAGACATTAAATAGCAAAGGTTCCAATAGGGATCCCTGAGTGACACCTCTTGTCACTGATGTCCATTGAGACTCTGAGTCATTGACCACCACCCTCTGAATGCGACCATACAACCAATTCCTTGTCTGCCTAACAGTCTTCCCATCCAATCCATCTCTCTCCAGTTTGGAGAGAAGGATGTTGTGGGGAGCTATGTCCAAGACTTTTTACAGAAGTCCAGACAAATGACGTCTGTAGCCTTGACCACTTCTCTGGGGAGCCTTCTCTACTGATGTTGTCACCCTGTCATAGAAGGCCACTGGGTTGCTCAGGCAGGACTTGCCCTTGGTGGAGCTGTGCTGGCTGTATCAAATCACCTCCCTGTCCTCCATGTGCCTTAGCACAGCTTC
>VYZP01061338.1:3946-15369 GCA_013400635.1 Hypocryptadius cinnamomeus | reverse complement strand
CTTCCGCCACTTCCTTCCGCCACTTCCTTCCGCCACTTCCTTCCACCACTTCCTTCCGCCACTTCCGCCACTTCCGCCACTTCCGCCACTTCCGCCACTTCCGCCACTTCCTTCCTTTCTTCCGCCACTTCCTTTCTTCCACCACTTCCTTCCTTCCTTCCTTTTTATCAGTGTTGTTTATAACCATGACTCTTGATCCTCCAAGTTTTAAAACAGCTTGGCTTTCAGCAGCTAAATCTGACAAGGTCAGCATTTTTCTGTTTATTCTGAGAATACTATTTATCCCTATAGAGAGAATAGAATAGAATAGAATAGAATAGAATAGAATAGAATAGAATAGAATAGAATAGAATAGAATTTGTCTATTTCCATCTAAAATCCCTCTGGGATTTTTAAAAGCGGTTCTATAAAACATCACTTCGAAAAAGTTTGTAGCACGCAACGACTTTCATAAACCTAGTGTTCGGCACAGAGTAACTCTTAATTCTTCTTGCAAAATTCAGAACAATTAAGATTGATTTTCCTCCTCCCTGCAAAACTTGCCTAACAAAATGCATTTTTCAAGAATATTGGTACGTATTTCAGCCTAAACACAGTAGCAACCCACTAGTAGTTAGCATAATCTTTTGCATCATTGTCAAATATAATGAAATTAGACATACTGTATGACCAATTAGTTCCTATGATAACCTTATTTTTACATAACTATAACAGAGGTGTATTAATTCCTTTGGGGGATTTTATTGGAAATAAATGATTGTTGTGTCAGCTTTCTGTCAAAATAGCAAACAGTCCTGTAATTTTCAGAAAGTCAGAACATGACGGAACTAACGATAAAAAAGAAAATGTTTCCTTGGGCTAATACCAGACTCTTTTTGAGTAATGTTGAATTTATATTAATTTAAAGCAAGCTAATTTAAACAACCTCAGAAGATTTTCAGGAAAAAGGTAATTGCTCAAACACAAGTCTCCCCAAGACCATGTTGAAAAATGACACTGCTGTTAGCGCCTGTTGGCAATTGCAGACAACTGCAGATTTTCCTTCTGTAATTCCCTTTTTCTTTTCCTTTCCCTTCCTTTTCTCTTTCCTCCAGCTCTCTATTCATTCTGGAAGGAATGCTTTATTCAGTTTGAAAAGAGGTGGAGGACAGAGAAAGGAAGCTAACCCCAAGTAAAAATTTCAGAGAATATATTAAGAATATATCATTTTCCTTGCTGAGAGGCTGAATTCATCTTGCAAAGAACTTGTATGTGATTGTGTATGAGTACTTAAAACATGTTGAAAGGAAGGAGAAGATTAGGGTAATGTTTCACAAACACCCTTCTACTAGTGATTTGCTATGAGTTTTTGACAAATCAGTCAGTTCTCTATGCATTAGGGTGCTCACCTCCTTTATCACAGTGCTGTGAGGAACCATTAGGTATCTATGTAGGATGTTTTCAAAGTCCATTTTTTACCACCATTATGATTTTTGAATCAAATAAAATTCTTATATGTTTAGTTGGCAATTAATATGAAATCAAAAGCAAAGAACCTCCTATTGCAAAAGCAAAGAACCTCCCCTTGGTAACAAGGGTTAATCCAAAGTCAGGATGAGTTAGTGAGGACAATTTGAGTATGTTTGAGTGAATGGCTTAGTCTCACATACTGCACATCAGCAAAATCTGGTGCAACTATAATAAGGCAAATTGAAAGGATTCACAGAAACTGTGGGGGAAAAAAATCTAGTGGAGAAAATATTACAGTAATAAACAAGTAAATGTTGCATGCAAGGTAGAGAAATAAAACATAATTGCTGTAAAAGATGAATTTCATTTTAAGCAAAACAAAGTTTTCTGCATAAAAATGTTGCATCTGGAATGTTGCAAAAACAAATTTTTAAGCATTGTTTCTTCATGGTCATTCTTGAAATGAACAGATTGTACTATTTAAATGTTTTATAAAAAAACATGGTCTAGACATGTACATGTACCAGTGGAATGAAATCATAAATAACCACTATCTAAAATGAATTACATTCCAAAAGAAGAGGCTAATCCTTTATTTTTTTTTTCATAGGACTGATCTCTATCAGATTGATTTATGTAGCAGCCAATCATGTTTCAGTAAACTCTAGCATGCACATGCATCTTTCAGTGATGATAAGCTGTGATTGTCGATTTATTTGTATATTAGAAGCCAAAAAATTTGAAAAAAAAAACCACCCCAACCTGCAAGAGCAATAGTGCGCTTCCCCAACAGAAAAGCATGCATAAAAGCTAACTTCTCCCATTGTTCCTTAACTTCCATGTCACATGCATGGCCAAATTAACATAATGGGATACAAAACACATATCCTTAGTGGGGAGGGTTAAAAAATGTAGGCTATGCTATGACAGATGATAAACAAGCTTATTTTTTACTTGCATGTTTACATTGTTTGCTTTGGTAGAATGTGGGGGGTTTTTTTACATTACATTATTTCCTTTGATAATAGATGTGATAGCAGATTCTTTTGTTGGTAGTGGGAGTGATTGGCAGCTTCAAGCTGTTCTGTTTAATTGCCTTTCTACTTTGCCAAAATCTAAGTTTAGAAGACACTGTTTCAGAAATAAATCAAGTGTGTAGATGCGTGTGTGTGTGTGTACGTGCAAGAGAGACAACTGGGGAAAGAAAGAATTTCTTCAATCAGATGCACTACCCGTCCTCTTACAGTTTTTTTCATATTTCTTTTAACTGTGCGTTGGTTTGTTTCTATCTGTTTCTTAGTCCCCCTCCAAAGAAGTCGTATGGTGTTGTTTTGGATTAGTACTATTTGTGGCATCCAGTTAATTTTAAAGGAAGCAGGGGATATGACGGAGTCCCAGAAAAAAGTGAAAAAAAAAATAGGCTAGAGTGCATAACTTGTTTTTACATAAAAAGAAAACAAAAGGCACACAGAGAGGGCAAGAAAAAAAAAAGTTGTCTGTATTGTGTTCTTTGTTTTTCTGTGCTTTATCCTTTGGATTACTTTTTAGAGGATATTTATCAGATTTTATGCCAAGTCCTACTTAAACTGTTTTTTCTCCCTCTTATTTCAGACCACAGTATATGGACCCTTTGAAGAGTTTATTTTTGGTTTGTATTTTACTGACAAAAGGAAGTAAATTCTGATTTATGTATTTAAGTAAAAGTTTGGAAGCAAGAAAAACAGTGTCTACAGCACATGAGCAACTGCTGCCCGAGCCTGTAAAGAGTTGCTGAAAACAAGTAATTTGAAAACTCGATGTCTCATGGCATCTTCACATTTCAAATTAGCCAAGATATCTCTGAATTTACCATTCATTTTATTTCCTGAAATTATAACAGAATGTTCAAAAGGTGTTTATTTCAGTAGTGACACTATTTTTCTTTGATTAGCAAACCTGAACAGTTTTAGGAATTTCATGAGCAGTTTTGAGGGTTTCATGAATAAATAAATGGAAACATTTCAAAAATGCTGTATGAAAATGTCTTTTCCTTTACACACAAGTACAGATGTTCCATGCACTGAGGTGTAATGGTAAGATGGAAGCTGTGTTATGTTGGTGCATGTCCTGAATTGTATAGAAAAGGTCCAAGACCATTAAGCACTAAAGGATTTCAGAAAATGTTGTTTCTGCCATCTTAAATTCTACAGGATATTAATTGTTTATGCTAATAGTCAGCAGCTCACTTTCTTTTTAACACCTTAATTGAAACTGTTAATTTTTTTTCAAGTAAATCCTTTCCCTTTAGTTCTCCCATAAAAATGAGTAAACCTGGATAGGAAAACTCATTACCATGACATTCAGCAAATTGCTTAAATAAGATCCATAATAGACTGTATATTTTAATTTAAAATCTTGTCTTAATTTGGGATTATGTGCATGTTTTATGTTCATGTGTGTTTACCATGTGGGTACTGAAAATACCACAGTGGACAGGACCCCAGGACAGAGTGCGCTCTTTTGTTACAGAGACTTGTGTAGTGTATTTCTACAGTATTTGTTTTACCTCATGATGAAAGTAAATTAATAAAGCACAAAGGCGAAAGATGGAATATAAAATAAATATTTTAACAAAAATCAGAAACAGAAAAATTATTTCAGGGTAGGCACAATATTTTTTACCCTGTGACTATTAGGGTCCATCTTTAATAAATTATATCATACATGGGAAAATAATAAGGCAGAGGCTGATCAATGCAATTGTGCACATATAAAGAATCTTGCTTGTGCCAGTTCAGAAATTTACTCTGGAAAAACAATGCACAGCAATGAGTACTCATTTTTTCAAAACACATCAACATGTCTAAATAATTCTGACAGATTTAGGGTATTTCCCTTCTCATCAGCCCTCAACCACCTTCCAGACTCAACAGAAAAATGAGGTGAGGTGAAAGCCAATGACATAACAGAACATAGATAGCATGCATAATACATTGCATTAGTGTTCTCTGCATGACATTAGAAAGCTATAGATGTGCATTGGACAAAGAAATAAACAACAAATATGTTTTTCCCCACAGTGAAACAGCAAAGTAAAAACATAAGTTGCTCATACAAATATTATCGCCACAGTCATTTCTTGCCATGCAGTTAGATAGCCAAAAATATTTTGATCTATGTGACTCCTGTGGCCTTGATCCAAGGCCTATTGAAGCCAATTAAGAATCTCTATCATCTTTAGTGAAGTTGGACCTAGCCCATTAAGAGATTTTGCCCTAAGGGAGTAAATGGAGGTTTTTTAAGGGCCACCCTCACATGTCACTTCAGTTTATCACAAGGGAAAAATACTTCCCTTCATTAACACTGAGTAAGTCAGTTTCCTTTTCCAGTAACTGCTGTATGTTTCAAACTCTTTCCCTTAGCTCTCCACTGATCTTTTATACAAAAGATGACTGCAAATATTGTGTAATATTACTCCTCAAAATAGTTCATAGGAAGTCAGCATTTCCAGAAATTCACATAATTCTTCCCCACTGCAATGCTCGTGTGGGTAGTATATGAATGATGACAGGTAAATTAAAAGCTATGCTGACTGAATGGACTAAAAGACTGGCAAAACTCAGGAAACTGTAAGATAAATAGAAGTGACAGTTATAGTCACCTTTCACATTAAAAAAACCCTATAAACTATTTGGTGTTGTGTCCCATTTCTCAGCTGGAACATGCCGAAAGGAGCAGGAGTATTAGGGAGCTAAAACAATTCTTCATTTATTTCGTGGATGTACAAATATAACATGAAGCATGGAATTTTACCCATGATTAATTTAGTTTCATAACTTCTGACTTCTTAGTTGAATGTAGTTCCCCAAGCAGTAGAAACACAACATAAATATGCATAACAAAGACAATGTCTTTGATTTTTAAAAAAATATTGCCTCTCTGAAGCTCTGCAAATATGTCCTCATTAATGTGTTTTCCATTCTTCATCTGAATGCATGCAAAAGATAAACATGTTATTGGCATGAGTTAGTAACAAAAAGAGGTATTTCCTTCTCACCAGCAGCAAGTCAGTCTCTGGTTCTTGCAGACTTGTGCATTACTGTTCTGTGTGATGCAGTCTGTTCTGGCCTGGGTGGTAACAACCAGGAGCCTACAGTAATCCCTGATCTATGCAATGCACAGGGAATTGGCCAATGAAGTTGCCAAGTCACTCTCTGTGATATTTGAAAATTCATGGCATTCCACCCATGTGGCTGGAAAAAGGGAATCACCATAGCCATCTTTAAAAAGCGAAGGGTACAAAGGAAGACCCTGACCAAACTAGTGGGCTTCTATGATGGGATGACTACATCAGAGTACAAGAGACAGGCTGCAGATGTAATTTATCTGGACTTCTGTAAAGCCTTTGACACAGTCCCCCTACTCTCTAAATTGGAGAGAGATGGATTTGATGTTGGATTTGAATGGACTGTTATTTGATGGATAACAAAGTGTTTGGATGGTCGCATCCAGAGGGCTGTAGTCAATGGCTCAGAGCATCAGTGACAAATGGTGTCCCTCAGGGATCTGCATTGGGATGAGTGTTATTTACTGCCTTCATTAATGGCGTAGATGAAGGGATCAGATGCACCCTTAGCAAATTTGCAGAAGACACCAAGCTGACGGGTGCAGTTGACACTCCTGAAGGATGAGATGCCATCCAGAGGCACCAGGACAGGCTCAGGAAGTGGCCCTTGGGAATCTCATGAGGTTTAACAGGACCAAGTGCAAAGTGCTGCACCCGGGTCAGAGCAATCCCCAGCACAGGCTGGGGGATGAACAGATGGAGAGCTGCCCTGCCCTGAACGACATGGGGATGCTGGCGAGGGGCTGGACATGAGCCAGCCATGGGCACTTGCAGCCCAGAAAGCCAGATCCATTCTGGGCTGCTGGTGAGGGGCTGGACATGAGCCAGCCATGGGCACTTGCAGCCCAGAAAGCCAGATGCATCCTGGCCTGCATCCAAAGCTCCGTGGGCAGCTTTGGAGGGAGGGGGTTCAGACCCTCTGCCCTGCTTTGGTGAGACCCCACCTGCAGAGCTGCCTCGAGATCTGGGGTCCTCAGCACAGGAAGGACATGGAGCTGTTGGAGCAAGACCAGAAACAGCTTCTCTAGAACTTCCACATTTTTGAAATCCTGATAACCACTGTTCTTAAAATAGAATCCTGATTTTTTTTTCCTCCGCTGCAATGATCAGTTGAATAGGAAGCTCAATATTTATCCATATTACTCCTACCCCATGAGCTGGAACATCTTTGAACACACTCCCACCTGGAGCTTGTGAAGGAAGAGGTGTTCTGTGAGGACGTGCCTGCCTTACACCTCATCTTGCAGATGCCACAGGGACACTGCCTCTCCACACATAACACAGATTTTTTTGTTTTGGCACATCCATGTAGTGAGTGAAAAATAGTAACATTTTCCAAAATTTTCTAAAAAATTACCTCCTGCATAGTATATTTTTGAAACTTTATTTTGTTTGAAGAAAAGGGAAAAAATCCTCTGTTTTAATTACATTTCAGGAAAACATTTTAGCCATCTCTCTTGCTTCTGGGAAGTTCCTGCAGACACTGTAATACAACATACAATACATAAATACAAAAATATGCACACAATAAATTTAGATACAATTTAAATACAATTATTACTCTTTTTAAAGAATAAACATGTCAAGCATCAAAAAACCATTCCAGGTCTACTATGCTTCCATTTGAGTCAAAATACCATTTGTTCCTCTTCAATGAATATTTGGGGGAATAAAATGACACACCTGTTAAATTAACATGCTTAATGTGTAACAAAGCTGTTCATTTGTGCAGTAAATAAGTTAAAAATTTGATTCTTGTGATCCACTATTCAACCTGACTGACTGCTGAACCTCCCTAATCAAATACATCTACATGATATTGTAAGCTACATTACAGTACATTATTAGCTTGTAAAATGAAATTGCTGCAAAGTTATGTACTGTATATTTGAAGCAGTAACAATTTACCAATAATAGATGAGCTAATGGATACATTGTATTGCAATAAATATAAATTCAGAGTAGCAATTGCAAAACATTAACATTTTTATATATGAGTTTAGGCATTTATGAGGCTGATCCAGCTAGCAGTAAAAACTGAAGAGGTATTCTTGCTCACTGGCATTTCTTTTTTGGACTGTTCTGAGTAAAAAATACGTGCTCTTTCTTTGCATCAGTGCTTTTATACCCAACAAAAGAAACCATTGATGGAATTTTGGTAAGTAGCTATTGTTCCTTTCTCTAAGGAAAAGTTCTCAGTACACCTGATCTGCAGGTCAAACCCAAACACTACTTAATAGTAATTTTCCATGGCTATGCTGTCAGTGTTTCTTCTGCCCTCCAGTCTTTCTCCACAATTTCCTCTTGAGCTGCTAAAACTATCATTAACTATCCAACAACTGCTGTTGTTTAAAAGGAACAAAGCCATTTCAGGAGAAGAGTCAAAAATAAAGTGAAAAATAACCAGAAAACAGCAGCCAGCTGCAAATGCTAGAAGGAGGTCTGGAGACCTCTCCAGGTGTTTGGGCATCTTTCACACAAATTTCTGAGAGAATGAATCCTCCATGGTCTCACAGGTGGTAAGCTGGTACTGGAGGCAATTCCCTCTGCCACGGCAGAACGCCAGAACAACCATACTCCCCCTGAGAGGCAGAACACTGGTAGCCAGATTTTGGATATCATCCGTTGCAGCCAGAGGACAGATGGGAGTTGAGGGATGTGGTGCAGGAGGAAAAGAAGGCAAGGAATTTGACCTAAAGGCTTAGAGAATGAGGACAAGGCTGCAAATTTTTATATGGAATTGTGAAGTTGGTTAAGAACCATCAGCATCCTCATGTGTTCAGAGCTCGTCTTGCAGGCTAGATGAGTGGTGCTTGTGTGTGTGCTCTTGCACACTGGTGTTACACTCAGCAATATTTACTCGGCATTTGCAGCCAATATTTTCTTCACATACTGTCCTTTTCTTTCTAACTTAGTAAAATGATGGGTGTCTTGCAGACTCAAATGCCACAATGCATTTGGGATAACAGCAGAAGCATGTCAGAATGTAGATGCAATTACAGAGTTACTGGAATGGGCAGAAATACAATAGTGTTTGGGTATTATAATTCAAATTAATGTGAAGTGCTGTTAGTTAGCTTGTCACTGAATATCCTTCTAATTGTGGAGTCTTCATATTAAAACATGCCGCATTTGGGCAGATACCAAAGCAATACGCCACCATTACTCTAAATTTATAATGATGATTATAGTATACAGTCACCTACCTTTTTAGAAAAGGTAAAGCACAGAGACTGGTGGATTAATCAAAATCTGTAATCTTATGCACTAAAAGGGCTGTAATGCACTATTTCCAAGCAAATAGACAGGTGCTCTGAAAACGTAGGAGTGTAAGGAGCATAGAGGGATCTCTGAGCAAATTTGAATTTGTCCTGGACTACTTATGTCATCTTGTGAATTACTTCACTGTACTGAATATGAAGTGGATATTCAATTATTCATAGGTAATATAGCCCATTCCACGGTAAAACAAATCAGCAAAATCACAACTGGCTAAGACTTTTTTCCAATCAATACTGCTAAAAATTATTACTGTACAAGGACAAGTAAAATAATTTGAAAAAATATATGACGCTGTCTTTGATGAGCAGCTTATAAATCTTCCATTTCTTATTTTTAAGACCTATTACCATAGCATATGAGGGACTTGTAAATGTATCTTAGCACACTGGCAAAGTTGGAGAATTTCATTATTCTGAGACCTGAGAGGAGATAAGTTTACACAAGGGGAGACAGGAGTGCCTCCCAGGTCTGGTAGCACATGACCACACATCAGCTCACGAGATGGTAGGATTCAGGCAGGCACACTGCTCCTCACAGCTCTCATTTACATGCACGGACCAGAAAGAAGCTGTGGTGTGATGATTTGAGCTGGAAAACCAGATCAAACCACAGAAGGCAAACACCTGGTAACCCAGGCACAGCCCAAGCTTTTGACATAGACCTGAAGGCCCTACATTGTGAACTCAGGAGCTCATTAGCATAATCACAAAAACATCAAAAAGGTGAATGATATTTCATTACATTTGGAGAGGTGACTCTACTTTTTCTGACATCCCAGTGACAACCCTTTCAAAGACAGTGGCTCAGGGTTAATGCTGCTCTGATCTGTTTTTACATTGATTAGTATATATGTGCTGTATCCTTCTGTTCTTCCTGTATCCTCTGCCAAGGGAAAGGATAACTCCCTCTCCTAGGAGCACAGCCTTGTTCTTAAGCTTCCACTGAGGAAAACTACTGGAGTGTCTGAGCCTTTATTTTTTGTCCTAATTTTAAGACACTTGTTTCGGCATATGATCAGGTCCCATAGTCAAACTCCCCAAAATTAAACCTCTTTAGTAGTTCCCTGATAGATAGTTTCCTGGCAAGAACTGTAAGCTGTACTTTGCCTTATATTTTTCAACGATTTCATGTTAGACTAATTTTCATTCATCTACAATTATCTGTTTGTTTAGTCTTAGGTGCAGTGATTTGAGCTTCTTGTAGTTTTCTATGGTTGTTTTCTCTCCTGTGGTCTGACACTATGCATAGTTGCAAGACCATTTCCCAGATGTATTTGTTTTCAAAAAAAAACTAACCTATCCTGCTACCAGGTCATGGGAGAAAATAAAAATTCAGCCAGATTTTTTAAATTAACTTCTCTCCTAACATATTTTGAAAAGACTCATTGGAAGACTACAGCTTAAATTTGTCATTAAATTCTGCTTTGATCAGCCAATTAAACTTCATTCATACAAAATGTCCTCACAACATTCTGTGAAAATTAAGTTTGAAAATAAAATTTCCAAAGATTACTTGACTTGTTTTGCACTTGAAATCTACCATCAATTCTTAGAAGAGGAGAGCATAAACTCTTTTAAAAATCACAGTTTTGACCACATAGGAAATATGAGGTGTTTGGCTTTTTCAAGCCTAATTTTCCACTGACTGATACTATCCACATAAGCAATGAGACACAGAACTACACAGAAATATACAGATAAAACGCCTCATTTTATTTTGTTCAATGTTAATTCATTTTGCATAGAATTATAGGCAAAGGTTCAAATTTGTTCATTTTTTAAACTACTTTTTTCCTCACAATTAATATATTTCACAGTCTTTACTCCAGAATACATTATTTTTTTCAATATATCCCTTTGCTGGCTGTGAAGAATTAATTCTTCAACCTATTTAGTCAACAAATAGTCTATGGCAGCCAACCCATTTCCACTTGTGGATTTGAACTCACAGGTCAGATTCATCAACATAATAATGAGACATTTTCTATATTTCAATTTTTTACATTTTTCATATCCTTATGCATTAAAATTTAAGATATGATAAATAATAGATGGTTCTAGTGATGTCTGTTAAATTCTAGATGAATACACAAGAACTTTGTTGAGTTGTACTATTGTCTACATTTATAATGGGTTGCCTTAAATGGATACGTTAGATAATTTTTATGAAATCTCCATCATTTATTAGTAGTTGTATCATAAGGAATAGAAATACTCATGTTTTGTTGAGAAATTGAAAGATTTGCAGTAGTTACTGCTTCTTTTGTCAGCCCAGTTTTGTCTACAGGTAAAAATCAAAACAAAAAATTTGATGTTCTGTTCTTGATTGAAAATACACCCATATTTTTATTTGAAAAGAAAATTTCATGCTGCATTTAATTTTTTTTTTCACTGTATTCATATGGCACTGCATGTTAATGAAAATTACATAGACTTACGTGTTCCCAACTCTAGGATTTTACACATAAATTACTTAAATTGTTTAGATTTTTTTTCTATACACTCTGAATTTTATGTTGTCCACCAAATCTATGTGTAATGTTATTACAGGAAAGTAAAGATTCATCAGAAGTAAGTTACACAAGTAA